>ML111435.1:0-46037 GCA_003697995.1 Taxidea taxus jeffersonii | reverse complement strand
TAAAACATATTTTTCTTCAAAGTATTGACTATAAATCCTGACCTTCCTGCATGTAATGTGAAATCAAGTTATCTCAGAAATGGAGCTCTGCTAGATATGGGATTTCCAATTCTCCTAGCCCTGCAATTGTGTTTTCTTTTACTGCTGGTACTGCTAGAGCTTGTCCATTTTTATGAGGAGATAAATGCAAACTCTTATTCACATACATTCAATAATACCACACAGATTTGAGAACCCAACTGTCAAAATTGTATAAAGCTTTGACATAAACATAATCTTAGTGCTGAAAATGGACCGAAACTATTGCCAACTTTTAGAACTACATACTTCCCAGCCATAAAAGGGAAAGAATTCAGCTGACTATAAAAAGGGGTTATCACACAGTTGTTGTTCTTGAAAGGTGGAAAATAAAAGACTGCCTTTTAATTTTGAACTGGACAACAACAAAAACAAATTGATATAAAAAGTCCTCCTTCAGAACTTCATGAATGAAGTGTCTTTTGAGTCCTTGTTATTAAAACAATGTTCCTACCTATTTAATGAAGATAAGACAATGTCAATGAGAATTATTAAATTGATCAAAATGCTTAAGGTAAAAACAATGGAAACACCCTTAGTAAAAATCCACTATAGGAGCAGACGCACCTGGAATGGGAAATGTAGTTTTTGTCCATGTTGACACTGAAGCAAGTAAGGAAGATGGTGTTTCTGGCCATTTGAACTAAAAGTGAAAGCTGCTGAATATGCAAAGTGCAAAAATATCCTAGGAGTCAAAAGAAAGAGTAACTGAACAAGAGAATGACCTAATATCTATTGTGCATGCATCACCCATGTGGTTTGCGAAAGGCTGGAGAAACAAAGGGAAACATGAAGTGGGAACAGTGCCTGCAGGATCAGCAGGAAAAAAATCAATAACATATTTGGTGTGTGTACTAAGGGAGAAAACATCTCTCCGTTGTGTTATTAAAATGGGATTCAGTTAAACTGTGGGACCCTGGACTTTGTTTAGGTGTGATAAATGGCATGCCATCAGTGAGTGTATTTAGAGTTTCCAAGATTAAACTTCATCTGAAATTCTTGGAAGGAGAAAATGGAACAGCTGAGCTTTTGGAGTGTTCTTCAGCCCTCCCTTTCTTTTTAGGACAATTTTCTCTAAAATGCTTAATAAAATATAACTGAATACGAAATCTTATAAACAAACACACATACATTTGACTTATGAAATAAAAACTGACATGGAACCATTCATGTGCATTAATATTTGGAAAAGCAAATATTGATAGCCCCCACAAAAGCAGGTGGGTACATGATATTTTTTATGTCACAGAGGCAGGGTGCCTGATTCTCAAAATGCAAATTAAGTCAATATAATTAATTTGGTGCTATAGTGAAATAGAAATGTTAAGCCATCAGCATGATAAATCATAATAAATCCTGTAAGATACTGTTCCAGAGCTGTTGGGAGGAAATACATCATGACTCCTGGACATCTATAAATCACCAGACAAGAGAGGATGGGAAGCATAGGAAACACTTCATGTTTCTAATATAGCTTATTTTTCACCCTTAATATCAGGGAGTTCAATTTTTTTTTACGTATAATCACTTTTAATCTTACTTTTAATCTACTGTGAGTAGACAACATTACATAATCTGTTAAATTCCTACATTCTTGAAAAAACTCTCTACCACCCAACCATACCAACATCATGTAATATGTATAAGTAATATAGTGCCACTCATTTATGTTATTGAGCATTCACCTTATATTTTGGCATAAATAAATATATGCCAAAAATAAAACATGGCCCTGTACAAAGCAATGCCACTGTAATAGACTCATTTCAATAGAGCTATCAACATGTTTACAAAAAAATAGAGTGAAGGGGCTCTTGTTTATGAGATGGGACTAAATCTTACCTTATATCTTGGGTTTGTTCACTTAATTTTTCATTAAATTTGTTCTGTTCTAAATAGATTTTGAAGTGTTTAATTTTTTTTCCTTCAAAAGATTTAGAATCTGCAGGGAAAATGCAAATAAATAGACAATTATAATAAAATGTGCTATGAATGATAGAAATATAAAGTACAACTGGAGCAGTTGAGATAAGGTGTTTCAGACATATGATTCCATATGTGCAAAAACCCCGAGTCACAAAAGAACACACAATTCCAAAGGAATTCCTGACAAAGAGAGTGTAGGAGATGTCGCAAGAGATAAGACAAGGAAAATAGACAGGGTCCGGTTAGTGGAGAACTGTTTCCTTCATGCTAGGAAGCATAGATCTTAATCTGTAGGCCTCAAGAGCCAATAAAGGACTTACAGAGGGGAATGACATCATGAGTGTTGTAGCTCAGAAAATAAGTTCCAGAAACTGTAGAAATGGCTAGGCATTATACAAGTTTAAAGAAATGGATAGCAGGAAGATGATTATTTCAGAAATTCACAGAAAATAAGATCTTAAATGAGGAAATAACACAGGTGTTGGAGAAGAAATATAAGAAAGAAAACCTTTTGCAGAGAATCAAGAATTATAAAGGTAGAATTATTAATAGAGAAATAAAAGAATAAGGAATGATGTGTAGGACTCAGGTTTTGGCAGTTTTATGGATAATTGTGCTATTGAAAAAGATGAGAATACAAGGAAAACCACAAGTTTGGATAAGATGAAATAATAAGTTCATCCGAGGACATATTGATTTAAAGTATATGTGAGTCATTCAATATAGATACTCAGTACATAGTTGAACATATAAACCTGAAGCTCAGAAGAGAATTCTGGACTATAGAAACATATTTGACAATCGTCAACATATAGATACCAGTTGAAACCATTGGATCACTGACAAAGAGTGTACAGAACAGGATGTAGAAAGCAGTTTGATGGCAAAACATTGGAGAACTCTGATGTTTTGGGGGCTGGAAAAAGAAGAATCCATAGAGAAGGTTAAGAAAGAACTAAAATAAGGAAAAGGGGTAACTAGACCGTGTTATCCATAAAGCCAAGCAGAAAAAATATATTGCATACAGTATGTGGTCACCAACCCAATGCTTGTAAGAGCTTGAATTAGAATAGAAAGATGGCCATTTTATTTAACAACTTTAAATAATTCTTATTAAATTGGAGTATAAAAGTCTAATGGTGATGATGAAATCCAAATTCATCTACTTCAAGAATAGGAAGCGAAGACATTATGAAAGTTAGTCAAGTTTTTGTTCAATATCCTACCTGCGGAAGGAAAAAAAAAAAGTTTAGGAACCAGAGAGTAGCATGGGTTTTTAAGGAAGAATTTCAGAGATCTGATTTATAAAAGAAACAGATAGTTTTTAGAGCAAGTACTAAGGAAAATGATATTTAGAACCATGGCTGAGAAACTTTAAAGACAAAAGAAACATCTTTTTTACTCAGAAAGTGGTTCAAAAGTGACTATAGATATACACTGAAACATGTATGTTTGTGGGCACAGAATGTAAGGGTACCTTTATTCATGTTCACCTTTTTCTCCTTTTTTTTTTAAATTGAGATATAATTGGTATGCAATATTACATTAGTTTCAGGTGTACAGCTTAATGATCTGACATTTGTATACATTGTGAAATGATAGCTGCAATAACTCTAATTACCATCTTTTTTCCAAAGTTACATTTTTTGTAATGAAAACTGTTATGATTTCCTTTCTCAGCAACTTTCAAATTTGTAATACAGTATTATTGACTATACCTTCTTGTCCTGTCTCATAACGCTTCTTCCAAATAGTCACTATCAAACTCAAACATCTTCCCTAATCTCTTCTCGTTTCTCAATTATCAGTATATCTTGCCTCTTTTTCTACAGAGAACTTTTAGGCTACCCTAAAAGTGGGCACAGAATGTAGGGACTAAGGGCTAAAGAGATGCTGGGAGGAGGCAAAGCCCATCCAGAAGTGCTACTGTTCCTACACGAAGGTCTTTGTCCAGGAATGTGATAAGGCTTGAGCTCTTCAAACAATGTTCCCTGGACCTTCCCCGACTCAAGCTATGGGACTTGCTTGCTTCTTCAGAACCACTGTGCCCCATGCCAGAATGCCAGGATGCAGGGCACCACGCACAACCTTAATACCCAACCTTAACATATAATCTTTACAGAGGGGAGGGCTATGTGTCCTCACACAGTTAGTGACTAGATATACACTGATATGTGTATATTTGTGGCCACAGAATGTAGGACACAAGAATAAGGAAAACGATTGCTAATAGAACTGAGTGTCCAGTGAGTATAAAAAATGTATAGAAGCATCCATCTGCAAAGATATATGATTTCCTCCAGCAACTCTCAGCATCCTGAGAAGAGGTAGATCACTTGGATTGAGCTAATTTTTAAGAATTTTTATGGGGGCACCTGGGTGGCTCAGTGGGTTAAAGCCGCTGCCTTCGGCTCAGGTCATGATCCCAGGGTCGTGGGATCGAGCCCCGCATCGGGCTCTCTGCTCGGCGGACAGCCTGCTTCCTCCTCTCTCTCTGCCTCTCTGCCTACTTGTGATTTCTGTCTATCAAATAAATAAATAAAATCTTAAAAAAAAAAAAAAAAAAGAATTTTTATGAAGCGAGGCTCCTGGGTGGCTCAGTAAGCTAAAGCCTCTGCCTTCAGCTCAGGTCATGATCCCAGGGTCGTGGGATCGAGCCCCAAATCGGGCTCTCTGCTCAGCAGGGAGCCTGCTTCCTCCTCTCTCTGTGCCTGCCTCTCTGCCTACTTGTGATCTCTCTCTGTCAAATAAATAAATAAAATCTTTAAAAAAAAAGAATTTTTATGAAGCTTATGACAAAAATAATATCAACAAGCCAGTAAAACAATCCAAACCACCAAATCAAATAAGCAGCTTACAAATAAAATGCTGTTATGATTCACTACTGAGACTGGGATCCATAAGAAATAAATGAAGCAATGGGAATGGGAGACAAATGAAGGAGGAATTAAAAATCCAATGACATGATAAAGATAAAATTCTATATAGTGAAAGTAATGAAGTGAGAAGCTGAAATGGAGGCTGTGATTAGAGATTAGTATTTTGGAGTTTATTATATTGAAGGTAATGAAATGATAAGTGATGATAAAATCCAGCTGTGACCATGACAATGTTTGTCTAAAGTAGGGTAGAAATTGAGAGAACTGGAATACGGGAAGTCAAATGAAAATAAAGGGCCCAACAAGCTAGCCATGTATTCTTTGACGTCACTATGGAGGCTATTGGGACTTGAAATAAAAAGAAATACTGTGACCCATGTGCCCAAGGGCCTCAGCAGATGACAGTATCAAAGGATGATAAATAAAGGCAAAACTTGAAAGACAAGAAAATGTTTACATGAGCTAACAAGCGATGCTTGGGAAGTAGCAGTGAGAATTAAGGAAGTACAGATCCCATCTATGACAACATGGTAAATGCAGTGGGAATAAATGAAGGATCTCCTCTCCAGGAGAAACTGGCAGACACGGGGGAATCGGATTGTAGCTGAGTCCGAATGTTGAAAAAAAATCTTTGGATGAGTAAGCATGCAGTTAAAACTTTGGTCAGACAATGGGAAAGTGATCAGTGGGTGAGGAAATGCAGAGTAAATTAGGGATGACATTGGAGAAGAAGAAAGTTGATCAAAGAAGCTGAATTTTTCTTGTAGCTATGAATAGCAAGTCATGACATTTGACTCAGGGCCAATGAGAGGACTTGGAAAAAGTAGCGGAAGTCCAAATAATTACATTTACTGGACTACATTTATAATTTTTCCTTAACCTAAGACTATCGGAGAGAAAACTTAACATTTTGAGCAACAAAGTGTCATAATCAGATTTGTGAGTTAAAATACTGTTCTGACTTCAGTGAAAGTAGATTGGGGGCAAATGATACTTGAGACAAGGAGAACTATTAGGAGGCTCTCGTAGCCAACCAACGGAAAGATTGTGATGGACAGATTTAGAATCACTGAGTGGAATGGAGAAAAGTGGGTCAATGTAAGAGATACTTCAGGATGATTGCTTGACAGGATTGTCATGTCAAATTCACTGAATAGTTGTCAGATGATATATGAAAAATACAGATGTAAATGACACTGATGCAAAATTTTGTTAAAAATAGTTATATAAGGTTTTACATATGCATTGCCATTTTCAGACACTTAAACTATCCGCCTGTGTCACAGAGTCTGGAAAATGGTATTTCCCAGAATCTCTTGCCATCAGAGTCCTGCTTTATATTGCAACAGTTAAAGTAATGTTTTGAGATTCAATAAGCAGACGAGAATATATATTTCTCTTCCTTTGGAGACTCCAAGGAAGTAAGTGAGCAGACAGCTCTCATTAGTTTCTTGGAAAACTCCTTTGATTCTTGAGCTTTGGTGCTCCAGGGGTCTAGATCATTATCAGTGATTTCTTGCAATGTTTCCTAGACACATTAAATCCAGCAGGGCTTCTCCTTGGCCAATGTTTAGCTAGCTCTTCGGAAGTAAGCATTGAGTTCCCTGTATTAAATCTGTTCCCTCTGAAATACCTAGAGCAAGTGTGTTGTGTTGTTGTTGTTGTTGTTGTTGTTGTTGTTTTCCTAACAAAATCCTTGACTGATGCAGAATTTTTTTTTAACAAAAATGGCTCCAAGGTGGGAAATTGTAATTGATTATCAGACCAAGTTTTATGTGAAAACAATGACACCATTGCTAAGATAAATGAAATGCTAGTAGACTCTGGCATGCCAAAAACCCAACAATATTCTATTACTGCTTTTAAAGAATCTCTAATCCCCTGGAACCTCAGACCCATGTTAAAAATAAAACCAGTTAACATTCATTGTCCAAAATTACAGTTAACTGATAGTCACAGAGACATTCCCAGACTCTATAGGGCTCTTATATGAAACTCAAAGCATTGAATGGGGGAAAAATAAGACACATAAATTTGGAATAGTGATATTTGGTGAATTCTGGCAGTTATGAATACTTTGGACCTCAAAATTTCACTATGTCTTCCAGGCCAACAGACCCCACTCCTTCTCATCCACCTGAAATGAGTGTCTCTTATTGGGAGACTCCAAAATAAGGCAATTAAATTCTTGCAGAGTGTGCTATTTCTCCTCAAGATCTATTCTCCACCAAATTGTTAGCCCACGTACTTATCATGAAAGTCAAATCCTAGTTGATTCTAAAAAAATAAGTTTCCTTTCATCTTACTCTCAAATGAGAGAACATATTAACCAAAATAATTGTAATCATTTTGTCAATTTATATGAAAAGAAAATTGGAGAATGTGTGTAAGGATGTGCTTTGAGATTGTATACCAGAGAAGAAGAAATATAATAAAACGCAAAGATGTCAGTAAACAGGATCTGCCTCTGGTCCACCATGTTAAAGTTTATCACGGTGTTTGGATCAGAGAAGAAGTAGCAAATATCCTAATTGGCTTTGCAAGAAATGTGCCTGTATTCATTAAAATTCAGAATTCAGATGCATGCCACCTTGATGAAGTTTTTAGTTTAAGGTTTGTCAAAATGTCCTTTCAAAATAAAAGAAAAATTACTGTACTTTACTAAGAAAAGAGACAAGACTTGTTAGATTTCTTGAGATCCTGCAAACAGGTACAGTATTTGAGCACGCTGCTCCCAGCCGTGTAGCAAGTTGTCCAAAGGCACACATTTGAGTGAGGATCAGAGTAAGCAAATGCTCTGCAGGTAGTAAAGACTTGAGGACAAGATGCTCAGCCAGTTGTGAAGCAGAAGATGCCAAGAGGCTCAAAGTATCTGTCACCAATGGGGATGCAACGTGCAGTCACTATTTATACGAAGCAAAGCAATGCCTTCTTCCACAAATAATTATTTCACTCTAAGAAATAACTCCTAGATTGCTATTATATTTGTACATATCAACTACATTTACATTTTATCCTTCTCTTCTTCCCGCATATTTTATATGAGCTGTGCATATAGTGTTTTTATTTAGCTTTCTATTTCTTTTCTTTTAAGTTGTAGAATGTAAAGTAGTTTGTTAGTGGGCAGGAGCTGCAACAATTATTACACAGAGATGGAAACAGTAATCTGTGGGACTTTCTCTCTTGCTCTCTCACTCACTCTCTCATATTCTGACCAGGAAAGGAAGAATATAACAAACTAACTGTCATTCATATTAGATGTTTACATACTGTTGCCTTGAATTATTTTTAAGAGCTTAAATGTAAATAGAAGTATTTCCTGGATACCAGGAATCCATGGAGGAAGACTGAATAAATCACATACCATTTATTGGTATTTATTAACATCTGCAATGTCCTAAACTCTCCTTTGTAATACAAGATTTGGAACCTAAAAATTATGCTTTCCAGTTTCTTGACAGCAATATTCCAGTTTAGATCTTTATTATAGGCATTTGTATGAAATCAGGTAGGTAGAAAGCAAAAGTCATTTTTCTCTTCTAATAGTTAGGCTGATATATATGTAACTAGGCAGTAGAGGTATCTGTCAGAGGCACCCTGGCAATCTTCAAACCATTTTTCTCCGTGCAGCAGGCAGCTAAGTTCACAGACAGTTCGCACTATCTGATTTCCCCAAAGTCGGTAGTGGTTTTTCTGACCTTCACTCACCCAGCCTTACCAATGGTTCTGTAGGACTCTAATTCCTTTATTAAATCTTGTCTACCAAAACATTTAGATTCCTGAATAAACTTTGACTTATATAATCTATAGCAATATGGAAGAAAAAAATGAATCCTAATTAATTTTGACCAAGAAAGAACAAAATAAAGTTTGACCTAGAAATGGTGATATTTGGTTGTGACCTGATTGGTGAATCCTCCCAAGTATATAATGTACTCGCACACTTTTTTTTTTTTTAATCATTCATGGTCATCCCCTTATGGGAAAATGTCTCCAAATAACTTTTTCCTCTTTTTTGAATCTCTGTAATTTGCTAACTTCACATTTTTCTAGGATTAAATGAAATGCTATTATAGCAAGTAATCAAGCAAGAAACACTATTTTTGAGCAACTGCTATAAACTCTCTAAAATTTTAATGGTTAGGCAACAATTAAGAGATATGTAGTGATTGTCACAAATCACTCAAAATAATCTTTCTGAAACTCAGTTTCCTCCTAAGTAACATGAAGATAATAGTACCTCTTAATGAAGGTACGAAACATAAATAAAAGACTATATGTGCAAAGCACGTTGTTAACAGTAATTTGCAGTACGATTGATAGTTACTGTTTTTGTTACTACTATAATGTGGATTTATAATATCCTTCTAACATTTTAATCATTATTTAAACAGATGGGCCTTATTATGTGGCGATTTCTTCATGATAAATCTGCCATAATTAAAAGAAAAATGAAGATTTATTTAGCATTCTTTCTGAGAAGACTCTTATTAAAAGAATTCTACTAATACCACTGTTGGCAAATAAGAGGTTTCTGAAAATGTATTCTAAATTGGCCTCCCAGCTGTTTCCATCTCACCACAGCCACTGCAAGATGCCAGTGACTGCTGCTCCATCTCTTATTCTCTCCACCTGGCCCTCAAGGAAAGGCCAGCTGAACAAACCAGCTGAATATGGCTGGGGAGAGAACTAATAACTACATTAAATGTTCTCACAGCGCATTCAAGACCACCAATCACAAACAGTCCCTTGCTGTTGCTGAACACTTATTTTACATTCCTCCAATCTGCTCACTCACTTCGCTGGGCTTTTCAAACCTTTCCCATTTTCTTGAAACCTGGACACCTGTTCATTCTAGAAAGCTTAGGTCCTATTTAGCTTTGTTTTTATTTTTAGGTGTGAAGAGAATTTCCACCAGCTCCCACCATATATACATGTCTACATGCTTTGAATTACTACTTTCCCACTGTCCCTTTTCCTTTTATGAATGAATTCATTAAGGAATTAGTTTATGAATGAATCTTTCTCTCTGTCTTTCTTTCTCCCCTTCTTTCTTTCTTTCTCTTCTTTCTTTCTTTCTCTCATTAGTGAGGTGGAGGGGCAGAGAGAGAGGAAGAGAGGAGAATCTTAAGCAGTCTCCAGGCCCAGTGCAGAGTCCAGTGTGGGGCTCAATCTCACAACCCTGAGATCATGACCTGAGCCCAACTCAAGAATCGGACGCTACAGTGCCTGAGCCACCCAGGCACCTCTCTTTCTTCCTATTTCTAAGGGCATCGTGCCCAGTTTCCTTACCAACTACTCTCTCCTTTGGTCTGTTTGATGACTGCAGTCCAGTAACTCTCTAAAACATCAATTTATCCTACCCTATTAGATCACTCACATGAGTATACAAATGTATTTTTTTTCCTCCCATGTTAAAACATTTCCAATTCCAATTAGATCTGCAGTTACTGCACCATTTCTCTGCTGCTCTATAAACTCCACATGAGAACTGTGACAATGCTAGGCATCTTCAAGTACTCTCTTCTTATTCTATATTAAACATCCTTCAGTGGCGTTTGCCTTCAACTTTTCCATCAGAATTTACTCAGTCACGTCACTGATGCCTTAACTTTGTGAAACCCAAGGATTAATTCTTAGTTCCCATTCAACTTTGATACACTTGACCAGTCCTCCCTTTTGTAACCCATCACTTGGATTCCAGGGCCTCATCTTCTAAAGGTTTTCATATCACACTGAACTCCTTTATTAGTTCTTTCCCATTTTTTCAGCCTCTTAACGTTGGGTCTTAGCTTTGGAACGTGTATTAGTTTACTAGGGTGGCTATAGCAAACTACCAGAAACTGAGTGGTTTAAATAACCAAAATTTCTTTTCTTTTTCTTTCCTTTTTTTTTTTTTTTGAGATTTTAATTTGTATTTGAGAGAGAGAACATGCACATGAGTAGGGGTAAGAGGCGAGAGGCGAGAGGCAGAGGGAGAAGGAGAAGCAGATTCCCTGCTAAATAGAGAGCCTGATGCAGGACCCTAAGATCAGACCTAAGCAGAAAGCAAATGCTTAACTTACTGAGCTACGCAGGTCCACCCCTCCCCCCAAATTTATTTTCTAACAGTTCTGGAAGCTAGAAGTCCAAGACCAAGTTATTGGCAGGGTTGGTTCCTTCTGAGGGCTATGAAGGAGAATTTGTCACATGCATCTCCTAGCTTCTGGTGGTATGCTGGCAATCTGGTGTCCCTTGGCTTGTAGACATATCACCTCATCTCTGCCTTCACATTCAGATGACATTCTTTCTCTGTCTTAGCCATGTCCAAATGTCCTATTTGTACAAGGATAGGTCATACTGGATTAAAGGCCTGCTCTACTCTAGTATGACCTCATTCTAATTAATTATACCTCCACTGACTCTATTTCCAAATAAGGTCACATTCTCAGGTACTGGGAGTATTTCAACATGTTAGTTTTAAGGGAACATAATTCAATCCAAGAGAAACCACTCCCTAAACACATTGCTATACATCTCATTTAGATTTATGCTTTATATTATGTCTGCACACCAAAGACTCCTTAAATTTATACTCCAGGCTAGACTTCTCTAAATTCCAGACTCATATATCCAAATGTATTTTCAATATTTCTACTTTGATATATAACAGACCTTGTAAACATGACAGTCTTATAAAATGAACTCTCATATAATCCAAACCCAGGATGATAATATAGAGCATAACAAGAACCCCATACCTCCAACATGTCCAGTCATTACTCCCTTCCTTCAACAATACTAATATCCTGACTTTAGTAACATCCACACCTTTGTCTTTTAAAGACTCATATCTAGGGATGCCTGGGTGGCTCAGTCGGTTAAGTCGCTGCCTTCAGCTCGGGTCATGATCCCACGATCCTGGGATCAAATCCCACACTGGGCTTCTTGTTCAGCAGGGAGCCTGCTTCTCTCTCTGCCTCTGCCTGCCATTCTGCCTGCTTATGCTCTCTCTCTCTGGCAAATGAAAAAATAAAATATTTAAAAAAATAAATACTCATATCTAAATAATATTGTCTAATATTACCCTTTTTGAATGATATATAATTGAAATTATACATGATGTATTCAGCTCTATCTTGCTTCTTTAAGATTTGCTCACATGGGCTTCTGGGTGATTCAGTCAGACGGTTGAGCATTTGAGTCTTGATTTCAGCCCATGATCTCAGGGTCTGGAGACCTAGCCCTGCACTAGACTCCACTGTCTGCAGAGAGTCTGCTTGAGATTCTCTCTTTCCCACTTCCTCTGCTCCTTCCCTTACCCTCCACTTGCTCTCTCTCTCTCTCAAATAAATAAATAAATCTTTTAAAAAACTTTGTTCATACTATTGATTTTCATTGCATTTTATTCATTGTTGAATGTATTTCATAGCAAGCTGATTTCATAATTCATTTACCTGTTATATTATAATAAACTTTCAGGATATTTTCATATTTTGGCCATTATAAATATTCCTGCTATGGGCATTCTTGAAAATGTATCCTGGTCAAATAAGCAAGAATTTATGTGGGCTATATGCATAAGAATACAATTACAATGTCATAGAAGATGACATACATCTTCACTTTTATTGAACACTGAAAAATATTTTCAAAGCTGTCTCTTACTCAAATTTGTTAAGGAAAATGGAAGCCACTTTTTATATTCTACATATGAGGATTTTATATTTCAAAAAGTGCTTTTTTTTCATCATGTCAGTAATAGAAGAAATAAAGAAACTGAAAAAGCTACCCAAATGATCACCCCCATAGTATTTTTATGTTAGTAGCCAGTGAGGAAAAATTTAGAATATTCAAATATGAATGAGAGAAATAAAACTACAGATTTTTGAACATAATAATATAAGGAAAAAACTAAAAAGCTTAAAAATAGAAAATGAGAAATGAAATATATGGCAGAAAAAATAACTCCAGAAAAATACTAACTCAAAGCCAAAGGAATATAACAAAGGAGTGTTATTCAGTATGGCATATTTATTGCCTTAATGGCCTTAAAAAATAATCTGCCTCTTTCCACTACTTTTGCCCTATAACCTTGTAGTCCCATCCCATTCTGACTGTTAGTCTTGCCATGTGACTTGGTTTAACCAATAAGATGTTAAAATGATATCCACAGAGGCTTGATAAAACTCTTGTATACATTTCTGATTGCTCTGTTATTCTTTTTTTTTTTTTTTTTTTTTTTTTTTAAGAAGCAAACTCCCCGAGGAGCCGGGAGCCGGATGCGGGACTCGATCATGGGACTCCAGGATCATGACCTGAGCTGAAGGCAGTCGCTTAACCAACTGAGCCACCCAGGCACCCCTGCTCTGTAATTCTTTCACCTATGTTCTGAGAAAAATCTTTTGGTAGCCTACTGAACAATGAGAGACTGAATGGGTGGATGCTAAGACATCTCAGCTGAGTTATAATAGACCTACAAGCCTCCAGTCTACCTGCCAACTCAACAAAGACACAAAAGTGAGCTCAGTTAAGATGATCTCAATATGGCCCAAATAGCAGACCTGAGATGCTTGCTGACTCATAGGTCTGTTTTAACCACTAAGTTTTGGAATGATTTGTTATACTGTATTATTGTTGCAATAAACTACAGATATAAGCACCATGAAACAGAAATTTAAAAATTCAGAAGATATCATAAAACAACAGGAAGAAAAGCAGAAAGCAAATGGGGGGGGAAAGGGACAAAAATTATTTAATAAATGAAGGCTTAATTATGAGATGTACTGAAAAGGCTATATATGATCAAAAGCAAAATAAGAAAAATAGACAATAAAAATATGGGGAAGTTTACAGAAATTAACAGAAATTAAGAAGAAATTTGAAAAACAGATGAGAAAAATACACATGGAACGCAGTCAAGAGATCTCCAACATATGTGTATTTAATGTTCTGAAATAAAAATAAATAATTTTAAAATTGTTCTTTATTATATTTTATGTTAGTAGGTTTCCCTCCTATATAAATTTTAAGATGGATCTTTCCATATCTGGAAAAAATGCCGTTAGGATTTTTATAAGTATTGCATTGAATCTGTAGATCTCTTTGAATAGTATTAATATCTTATTTTTTTTAACATTTATTTTTTTAAAGATTTTTTATTTACTTATTTGACACAGAGAGAGAGACGCAGCAAGAGAGGGAATACAAGCAGGGGGAGTGTGAGAGGGAAAAGCAGGACATGGAGATGGAAAAGTGGGACAGATGTTGTTTAAGGGTACAAACTTAAAAATAGTAGATAAATAAGTCCTGGAGATCTAATGAAACGTAGTGACCATAGACAACAGTATTATATTATAAACATCAAACTTGCTGAGAAGCTGTATTTAATTATTCCCAATACAAAGAAAGAAATAATTACGTGACATGATAGAAGTATTAACTAATGATAAAATGGCAATCAAATCATAATATATAAAAGTATCAAATCAACATACTGTACATCTCAAAGCTGATTTGTTTTCAGAAACCATGGAGACCAGAAGGGAGTAGGTTGACATTTAAAGTGCTGAAAGAAACAAAAGCTGTCAACTAAAGAATTTTATATTCAGGAAAACCATCCACAAGAATGAGGAGAAATTAAGATATTCCCAGGTAAGCAAAAGCTAAGCGATTCTGTTATTAGTAAACCTGCCCTACAACAAATGTTAAAGGGAATTCTACAGGCTGAAATAAAAGGATATCAGACAGTAACCTGAAAATACTGATGAAATAAAAATTCTAGTAAAATTGACTATATGGATAAATATAAAAGCTGGTATCTTTGTGTTTGGGGTTGTTTTTTTCTTCTTCCCCTGTGTGTCTTAGAAACCAATGCATAAAACTTTAATTATAAGTCTATATTGATGGATATGCAGCTATAAACTATAAGTCTAAATTAAGGGCTTCATATATATATGAAGTAGAGATTAGAATATAGCAAAAAATCACTGAAAACAAAAATATGTTCTTGTAAAAGATTACCAAAACTAACAAATCTTTTTCCAGATTGATGAAGAAAAAAAGAGAGAAGACTACAGCATATAACAAAGACAACACATAACAAAAATGACAACATAAAGGGGGTAAGGAAAAACCTGAATGGAGGAAGAGTTTTTGTACACTATTCAAATTTAGTTGGTATTAATTCAAACTATTGTTATGAACCTAAGGGGTTAAATGGAATCCCTGGGATAACCACTCACAAAATACCTAAAAAACCTCCATAAAAGGAAGTGAGAAGGAAATCAGAGCGGTTCATTACAAAACATCAATTAAATAAATAATAAAGCTGTAATGGGAGAATTGAGGACCAAAAAAGAGATAAGACATAGAGAAAATGCAATAGAATAACAGAAATAAGTTTTCTATCAGTAATTATTTTGAAGGTAAATTGGTCTCTTCAATTGATGGGCAGATATTAGCAGAATGTATTTTTTAAAAAGTTATTCAACTATATTCTGCTATTTTTAACAGACTCACTTTAGATCCAAAGATATACCAAGGCAGAAAGTGAAAGAAAGACAAAAGATACTGCATGTAAATAACAATTGCAAGAAAGCAAGGGCAACCATACTTACATCAGGAAAAAAAAAAAAAAAAACCATAGATTTTTAAGACAAAAATCATCACGAGAATCAAAGAAACACATTACATAATGATATTAACATCAACTGAGTAGAAAAATATAAGATGTGTATATCATCGGAGCTCCCAAATATATGAAGCAAATATTTATAGAATTGATGGAAGAAATAAGAAACAGCACAATAATAATAAGAGATTTCAATTCCCTATTTCCAATAATAGATAAAACAACCAGAAAGAAAATCAATAATGAAACAGAGGACTTGAGCACACTATAAACCAATTGGGCCTAAGAGACATATACAGAATATTTTACCCAATAACAGCAGAATACACACTTTTCCAAGCGCACGTGGAACATTCTCCAGACTCGGCCATGTTAGGCCATAAAATAAGTCTCAACAAAGTTAAGAAAGCTGAAATCATATACAATATTTTTTCCAATGTCCATGGAATAAAATTAGCAGCAGAGGAAAACTGGAAAATCCACGAATATGTGGAAATTAAATAACATGCTCTTTAACAAGCAATAGGTCAAAAATAAATCTCAAGTGAAATTAGAAAAAATAATTTGAAGCAAATGAAGAAGGAATGCAAGCAAAATGCAAAGCTAGAAAAAGGAAAGAAGTGACAAAGACTAGGGGGATGAAAAATGAAGTAGAGATTAGAAAAATAGCAAAAAAATCATTGGAAACAAAAATTTGTTCTTGTAAAAGATTACCAAAACTGACAAATCTTTTTCCAGATTGATGAAGAATAAAAGAGAGAAGACTGATCAGCACGGGAGTTTTGACCTGCTCCGTTTCCGACATGGGCCGGTTCACCCCTCCTTAGGCAACCTGGTGGTCCCCCGCTCCCGGGAGGTGACCATATTTACTTCATCAGAAATGAAAGTTGAGACATTATTTTTTTTTAAGATTATTTATTTATTTTTTTAACAGACGGAGATCACGAGTAGTCAGAGAGGCAGGCAGAGAGAGGAAGGGAAGCAGGCTCCCTGCCGAGCAGAGAGCCTGATGCGGTACTCTATCCCAGGATTCTGGGATCATGACCTGAGCCGAAAGCAGAGGCTTTAAACCACTGAGCCACCCAGGTGCCCGAAAGTTGAGACCTTATTATAAATCTTACAAAATATCAAGGATTATAAGAGAATACTATAATACAGATAAAAGCCCACATTTTTGAAGCATACAAATTCACAAAGTTGACTCAAGAAGAAATAAAAAATCTGAATAGAACTGTAACAGGACACTGAATCACTTATCAAACACCTTTTCACAAAGGAAAATCCATGACCAGATGACTCACTATCAGTTCTACCAAATATCTAAAGAAAAATTAACACCAATCCTTCTCAAATTCCTGTGAAAAATAAAAATAGAAGAGGAAGGAACACTTCTAAGTTTAATGGGTACAGGGTTTTTTTGGAATGTTGAACAAATAAGACATCAGGACTAGTCAGTGGTGATGGTTGCACAACACTGTAAACGTCACTGGATGGTGCACACTAAGTTGGTTAAAAAGCTGTTTTTAAAAAATAACTATATGTATTTGCTTGAGCGAGAGAGAGAGAGAACATGTGTACAGAGGGAGATTGAGAGGGGAAGCAGACTCCCTGCGGGGCAAAGAGCCTGAAGTGGGACTTGATCCTGGGACCCTGAGATCATGACCTGAGTGGAAGGCAGACACTTAACCAACTGAGGCACCCAGGCACCCCAAAATGGTAAGTTTTATGTTAAGCTCATTTTACTACAATTTTAAAATCATCTTAGATCTTTGAATTCTAATGATCATAGTATTTTATTTCTAAAATTTATATTTGAACTCTTTTTCAGCCGTGGATAATAATTTTCCACTCTCTTTTTCCTGTCCATATTTTAGATTATCTACTTTTTAAATACATGACATATATTTTTCATCCTATAGATGGTAATTTATTTCCATTCTGTACCTGATAATTCCAATGTCTAAAATCTTTTTTATTTGTTCTGGTTGCACATATCATTTATGTTGTCTTACTGCCTTGTTTGCTTTATCATTATATTTATGGAGAATTTATGTTTGAAAACAACTATATTTGTTTGTGGAACACCCTTGTGACCTAGACTGAAGTTTTGTTCTTTCAGTGATTATTTGCATTTGCTTCTTAGGGTTTACATTCTTAGCCAGAATACATAACTTCATGAGATGCTTTCAACTTTTCTCCTTCTCCTGGGTTGTCAGACCACATAAGCAGGATGAGCTTGGACCCCAAAACTGCGTGAACACCTGCTTGTGGTTAAGAATTCTGAAACCCACGGCTAAAATAGACAAGCTTCTATCTTTGCAAATGATTACTTTTCTGTTTTATTTATTTTTCCAGGTTCATTCTTTCACTGAAATTGTTACACTTGAATCCCAGGTTTATGTGTGATCTCTGATTTGATCTTTCACTTTGTGTGGGCTCTAGGCACACACAGGTTATTAAAATCAAAGCTCTATATTAAGGAATGTACAACTTTTCCCAGGGAAGCCACGGACTTTATTTCACTTATTACTGTGGATTTATGCTTTCTATTTGCTTCCTGCCTCTAAGGATTACTCTGACTTTATTGCCAGCTCAGACATGCACTTTAAACTATTCTTTTAAAAATTATTCAACTTTCTCTGGCATTTTTGGAATAGGATGATTTGGAGGTATCCATTTCTGCCATATTGCCAGAGATGATACACCCTCAACTTGTTTTTGTTTTTTTTCCCCAGGGATAAAAGGAAAAAGTCAGAACCTAACAGTGTATCATTGTCCAAATTGTCCTAGTGATGAAACAAATCTATCAACTTCCCTTGTTAATATATCTGTGCTGATCATTAGTGCTTTTACCCAATATTTCCAGCTTTTTAACTTTCATGCACAGGGTAGGATTGTTTGCCATCAATAGAAGTTAGACTTAGCCATGTAGCTTTGTTTGGCTATTGAAATGTGCGCAAAAGTGAAATGCATCCCCTCTGTCCAGAAAATTTTGGAGACGGTGAGTGATTAAATGCACACGACTCCCACTGCTGCACAGGTTAAGCAAAGGTCACTATAATGATTTGTTCACCTGGATCCCTCTGAGGGATTGTGATAACCAGCGACAGTCCCTTCCCATTGCTGTATAAATAGTTAAGTTTTTGTTATCCTGAGCTCCTGAGATTTGGGGGAGTTTTTGTTACCCTAGCGTTTCTTAGACCATATTACTTGCTATTTTGTCAAATACCGTTACTTTTTAAGCTCACTCCAACGCCCACTACTTCATGAGGTGTTCTCTGATATTGCTCAAAAAGTAATTACTCTTCCTTTATACTACATTGATAAGAATAACATGTGTTATGGTGAGTGCTGTGAATTGTGTAAGACTGATGATTCATAGACTTGTACCATTGAAACAATATTTAATGCATTATATGTTAATAAAAAATAACAATAAAAATGACTAATTGAGTTTACTATTAGTGAGTTTTGTGATAAGTCTTTTATTCACATTAGCTCATTTAATATTACCACAAGATTATGAAACAGATGTATTATTATTTCTATTTCACAAGTGAGAAAATAGGCTTTAACATTCAGGTGCACACATATTGCTCATGTGATCTTTGTCATATTTGATTGATTACAATTACTGGTTGATTCACATATTATCCCAGTTAAAATTAGAACACCTATTTAGCTTCATGTCTACCAGTCCTGGGCAGTAGGTGTTCAATTACTGAGTACAGTAGGTGCTCAATTATTAAAACATATCTTTTTCTAATTTAAAAAAGTACATTGAAATTTAAAGATGAAAGAAAATGTAAATGATAAAACAACAAATACTTTTAAGTTTTACCACTCTAAGAAAGTTTTAATAGAGATCTTTATTTCCTTCTACTTTTTCTATGCATGTGTAATCTGCACACCATTGACACAATATTCTGTGTGCAAATTTGTAGATTGAATTTTGTACTTAAATTCAAATATTAAGCACTCCATACTCTTTTCTGGTACTTTATTAAAATACTGAGTTTATTTCACAAGTTTATTTCTTTCTCCCCACCGTGTCCATTGTCTGATTATCACTGCTACTATGTCCTGTCATCGCATTCCATACATACCCAACCCCAAGCAAACAGTGGAATTCCATCTTTAAAAAGTAGACAGGCATTTTGGACAACACATTCTTGGCTTTGGAACCTAGACAACATTTATCAGACATGGTAGGGAAAATTCTCACTCTGTGTTATAAAAAGGATGTCCAGATATTAACTGTTACAGAAATGAAATGATGGAAAATTTTAACAAACTTTTAAACTATTTTCTTAAAGAGGTTTCTCCAATGTTGGAGATCTTGAATAAACTCCTGGGCAGTCATCTGGAAGCAATTCTTCACATAATTGATGAACTTGGCTTCTACTCTGGAAAGAAAACCACCTTTTTCTATACTTACTTGCATTTTTGCTTTAATGTCCTCCACAGAACTAGGTCCTTTGGGTTTCTTAAGAAGAGTTTTTTTCCTGTTCTACTGATCCTGTACCTTTTGATCTTCATGTGGATGGTTTTTGAGTCTCTTTCATTCTGGTTTACATTTTTGGCTGGAGTGTCTCATAGATTTTTTTACTGGAGCTTTTTCTTTAGCTTCTTCCTCATCATTATGTTTATCATCATCTCCTCCCCCTCCTCCCTCCTTACCTCACCCTCTCCTCCCCCCTCTTTCTTCTTCTCCTTCTTCTTCTTCCTCATCATCTTTATCATCATTTCCACAGCACCAAGTTTTGCTTTTCTCTGGAAATGTTCTAAAAGTTCCAAAGTTAGAGCACCTTTCAGATGGCTAAGGAATTTCACATCCTCTTCTTCTTCATCTTCTGACTCAGCATCTTCCCCCACAGCTATTAAGTGCTTTCCACCACTAAGCACAGACCCTGAACAACATGTCAATCAGAAGACCACAGGTGGTGTTATTTCCAAGCCTCCAAGGGAAACCTTGGCTATACAGACATTTTCAAATTTTCCAGTGTGACTTGCATCGGACTGCCTTTGTACTTCATTGCCTTTGCTTCAACAATGTGTGATTCATCCTTTGCCCCAACCCCTAAAATGACTGTTCTTAAGATAAATGGTGCTCATTTTCATCATTATCCACTTTAAAATGGTAATCTTTGTCAGTCTTTAGTTCACAACTGAAAAGTTAGATCTGGGGCCTCAGAGGGCTCATGTCCATGTCCATCAAATCTTCCACGGGGTGGTGACACACACATAGGAAGTTAAAGAAGGCAGATAGAGATAAACTACTACTGTGCCAGAGAAGAGCCAAGCCTAACAGAATCACACCAGGGAAAGCAAGTATTCCATTGTCTTAGCATCTTTTTTATAAATAAATAAAAGGCAATCATATGGGTAAAACCATAATTTTCACATTTCACATTTACATTTCCTGGATGTTATTAATTTTATCCATTCTTTCCTTTAGGAGTATTTATTGAGCTCCTCTTACATTCCCATGGACTCTCCTAAACACTGGATACAAGGACAAAACAAACAAACAAACAAACCTCTGCTCTAATAGAATTTATTTTCTAGTGGGAGGAGAAAGATAATTAGTTAATAAATGTATAATTTAATATAAGCATTATGAAGAAGTAAACTCAGAAAAAGTGATAGAAAATGATGGATTTTTTGGTGTGTGTATTTTTAACAGATTTGTCAGGGGGGTTTTTTGTTGGGGTGATAATGTTGAGGAGAGGGTTGAATGAAGTGAGAAGTAAAAAGTCACTTGGCTATTTGAGGGTAAAGAGCTCCAGGCAGATGGGAAAGCAAATGCAAAGTCCTGAGGCACTTGTTTGGCTGGCTCAGGAAGCATCAAGGAGTTAAAGAGTGCTGGAGAAACCCAATGGGTAAGGAGGTTTAATAGTGATTAAACAACGACCAGGAGGGACCAAGATCTTATAACCCATGGTGGTTCTTGAATTTTATTTTGAGTTTATAGGGAAATAATTGAATTATTTTGATCATAAAAATGAAATGCTTAGATACATATTTTGACAGGATTTCTCTAGTTGCCCTATGGAAAGCACCTTCTGGGATAGAGGGTAAAAAATGCAATCCGGGAAAATAGGTAGAGGCTACTTCAGAGTTCAGGCAAGAGAAAATGGTGGCTCAGTGCAGAATGATAGTGGTTTAAGTGATAAGATATAGATGGTTTAGTTATTTGGGATTTATTTTGAAGGTAGAGCCAATATGACTTTCTGACAGATTGCATGTTAAGTATGAGAGAAAGAATTAAGGCTGATCTGTAGCTTTTGTTTGAATTTGATTTACAATATATGTATGTAATATATATGTAATATAGGCTAAGATTTCCAAATTATCTATAATAAATAATACCTCAATGGATGTCTTTTGAATATTCATCTGCATTTCTCAGATATGTCTCCTTTCCTTAGAATATTTCCCTAGAAGAGGGATTATCTGTTATTGGGGAATTTTTTAAAAAATGACTTTACATTCATTGGCATGCAATGGCTTTTGTGGAGGCATTTCTTTAATAACATTTACTTTTTGCTACATATTTATTTGTTTGTATATAGTTTCTCTTTCTTGGATTAATTAAATGTTAACTCACAAACTTTTCCGTTTCATAGATTTATTTGAATTTGTGCAACCAACTTTCATCTCATACATCTTTGTTTGTATATATGTAGTCATATCTCATTTGTTGTTTCTAAACTACTTTATCTTTTACCTGATTAGATTTGTAGAATTTCCCTCTATCCCCATCCCCACTAAATCTTCAAAAATTTAACTATGCTCACAATTATATTTATGCTCTTCAAACTACTTTCTTAATTTTATTTCAGCTTCTTCCCTAACTTTTTGAGCTGGGTGTTTTATTCATTTATTCATTGTCATATGTACATTTCTGTGCATATAGAGGTAGATGTGGAAACACTAGTAGTATGTCTCAAAACTATACATTTGCAACTATTAAAATTTCAGAGAAATTTAAAATATGTTCACAGGTAATTTTCAAGTGATCTGTTCTTTCCAAGGCATATGTAATTTTATATTTATCTCCTCATTAGTCCATATAAGTAAAACAATGTGTTTTTTTAAGATTTTTTATTTATTATTTATTTATTTGACAGACAGATCACAAGTAGGCAGAGAGGCAGGCAGAGAGAGAGAGAGAGAGAGAGGAAGAAGCAGGCTCCCCACTGAGCAGAGAGCCCAACACGGGGCTCGATCCCAGGACCCTGAGATCATGACCTGAGCCGAAGGCAGAGGCTTTAACCCACTGAGCCACCCAGGCACCCCTAAAACAACATTTAAACACTTCCAAATAGTTATGTTGTTTTATAATTTTCTTATTAGCAAGTTTTACTGCAAATTCATAGATGTGGCTATGTAGTTACATAGGTATGTTCCCTGTGTCAGTCTTGTCTGTTATATTAAGAAGCCATAGGTGATCTAAGTCCAATTAGCATATATGAACTTTAATTCTCCATCAGACATCAACTCTTGTTTCAGGCTCATAAATTAAAGGCTAGAAGAAACACACTAGGTAGATGAGTCCTACTTATTTTTAACTCAGATCTTTCATCTCCCAATTGGAAAATTTTTCTGTTATGCATGTTATTTATGAGAAGTCTATCTTTCTATACTTACTAGAAAAAAAATCCTTAAATTCTCTCTTCCATGTTCATTATTTTCTGGGTCTCCATCTTGGATTCATTTTGACTTTAACATATGGAAAAAGAGGCTGGAGGAATGGGAAACAATTTTTCCAACCAAAGAGGTTTCCAAATAGAAATATCTTCCTAATTAAGGGAAAGAAATTTATTCCTTTTATTACACAACTGAATAAGATCAAAGAGAAAAGAAGGCAAACCCAACCAAAGAGAGGAAACAAAACAGAAACAAGGAAGGATTGTGATATAAGGGTTCTGCATGTCGAAAAAAGTCACCATGTTGCTTTTTCTGATGATTACATTATGCAGGAGCATTGGCCCACTAGTTTTTCCTTGATCTAAATCAGAAACCCATTCACAAGAGTGAAATGTTCTGACTGGTTACCATGGAAGACAGAAACCTCTGAACCTCTCCTATATATTTTATTGTGATAGGTAAACTCCTTCGAATTTAATTATTTTCCTCTCTCTTGTTAACTGTCTATTTCACAGAATGGCATTTCTCCATATTATTCTGAGAGGGGCAGTATCTACTAACTTACAACAGCACTACAAAGACTGCCAGGTGGTTTTATCTGTTAACAGATTCTGGAAAGTACCTGCTTGTTGAACATTTCCACTCAGGGAAGAACAGCTACTATATGAGCTTATCCGATTATGGTGTTACCCTTGGGATGAAGCCCAGGAGTAGTGGGTGTCTGCTTTTTGTTCCTACCAATGCTGGGAGGAGTCTGTTACTTTGGCTTGCTACATGTGAAAGACATCACTTGTAGATGGAACCCTGCTGTTGTGTTGGCTTTCTGCTTTATGTGTCCACTAACTTCCTGGGTTATAACATGATCTTCTCCACTTACAGTGAAAGGAATAACTAATTATGCCTGCAAGACTAGTGAAAAGATTTCCAGAACAGATGGTATTTGAGCTGGCTATTTATAGAATGAATTGCAACCTGCTTTATGGTAAAGGGCAAGGGAAGGATATTTCATGTTATAGAAAAAAAATCTGCAAAAGCTGGATTCAAAACTAGATATTTTTCATTTGCAAAGCAAAGTGTGCAACGGTGTCTCTGGAATCCTGAGTTTATAAGACTTTCAAAAGAAGAATTTATATGCCATGTCAAAGAATTTTTACCTTACAATATGATGGTGTCAAAACAAAGTTTCATGATTAGATTTAGGATGATAATTGTTGTACCCTTATCATTGTATTAATCACAGCATCTGAATTCCCTATGCATCGTCCCCAGAATCAAGAGCATTCATTCAGACTGATCACAGCACTCACCTCACTAGAAATTGTGTTTTAGAAGTTGTTTTAGCTCTTTCTTTAAAGAGGGTTGGATCTCCCAAATGATTCAGCAATGAAGATAAGCATAAACTCCCTGAATATTCTGGCTTAGTGCCCTCTCCCACTCCAGAGCCTAATTCTCAGCCATATGACTTGGATTTCTTTCAGACTTTATTCTCAGTTCTATTTTAGAAGGTTCTTTCAATGATCAACTTCTGTCTGAAAATCCCACCAATTCTGCCTTGCATTCTGTAATACTAAGGAGCCAGTACCTTTGTTTATTTCTGTAAAGGACTAGATACTAAACATTTTAGGGTTTGTGGGCTATATGGTCTCTGTCACAACTACTCAACTCTACCTTATGGTGTAGAAGTAGTCACTAACAATAAGAAAAAGAAATGAGCCCGACTGTGTTCCATTAAAACTTTGTTTACAAAAAGAAGAAGTCAGCTAGATTTAGCCAAAGGCTATAATTTTTTATTCTTGGTCTAGACCTCCTTGAATCTCAAATACTGCTTGGACTCAACTGAATTTATTATACTTGATTTCTTGGAATTGATTTCTACATGCTGATTTTATTCTTGGAACAATTACTTGGCTTCCATTATATTACACTCACCAAAAATCCTTCTTGTTATTCTTGTACTACAGCAACATGGCTAATTTTGCTCCCTGAATTATGTGCCGCTAATCCTAATTACCATGTGACACTGGGAATAGGTAATATGGCAGAAGCTCAGGAAACTGATGATAAGAGCCAAAAGAAGTAAAGATGGTGGTAATTGGTAGATAATAACATTATCTAATACTTATAAATATTTACTACGTGTCAGACAATAATTGTTTACATATAAAAACTCATTTAATCCTCACAATAATGCTATGAGTGATTATACTCTCTACTTAACAGAAGAGGGGACTGAAGAAGATAGATAAATTAAGTAAACTGTCCAAGCCCAAACAGCTGGTAGGAGGTGTGGCCAGCATACAAACCCGGGAAGTTCAGCTCCAGAATCAACATTCTTACCTACCACACTCTCCTGAAAAATGCTGCAGAATGAAAAAATTCTCTGAAAGGGAATGATCAGCACTCAGCAACCAGTTAGATGCAGCAAGAGTGGCAGGAGAAACTGAGGATAAATTGCAAATGATTTGAACGGGAGATTAGTTAGAGAACACAGGAGAATATTTGTCGACTATGTTAATTTTTCCATTATTTTTTTAACAGTTTTCAAATAGTTTCAAAGTAGCTTCCTCATAGAGGAAAATGATTACTTAGACTTAATTAGATGATTTCTAGCAGGAAATATAGTCTTAAAATCATTTTAGACTATCGGTGCTTCTCAAAATGTATGTACGTAGGAATCATCTAAGGATCTTACTAAGCATCTAAGCAACAGGATCAACTAGAGGTTGGCAAACCATGGCTCCCTGGGCAAACTCAGTCAACTGTTTGTTTTTGTAAATAATCTTCTATTGCAACTAGTCACACCTACTTTGTTTAGATATTGTGTATGGCTTTCTGTATTATAACATGAGTTGAGTACCTGTGGCTAACAGAGATGATATGGCCATCAGAACCAAAAGTATTTGCTATCCGGGCCTTTGCAGAAAAAGGGTATTCAATCAGTGGCCTAATAGGTGATATTAGAGGCCATGGGATCAGAGAAAGCATGTTACCCAAATAGTATTCCAATACCTAGTAAATTGTTGCCTTACTTTTGTTAACTTTTTCGAGTTTTTTGTTTGTTTGTTTTTGTTTTTGTTTTTTAAACAAAGCATTAACCTGCATTATGCAGTTTCTTTCATGGCATCCCTTTGAGGTACAAGTTATACTCTTAATTGTACCTGTTGAAAACTGGAGATCAGAAGGCTTAGCAGATTCATCTTACTTCATATAATGATTATCTTCTAAAGAGCCCAGGATGTTTTCACTTTTTCACACCCCATTCACATATTCTATTTCTCTCTGATGGTCTTCTTAGAGAATTTTTTTCTAAATAGAAGCTGTAGCTACTTTTTTATTTTATTTTTTTACATTTATTTAACAGACAGAGGTCACAAGTAGGCAGAGAGGTAGGCAAAGAGGAGGAAGCAGGCTCCCTGCTGAGCAGAGAGCCAGATGTGGAGCTCAATCCCAGGACCCCAGGATCATGACCTGAGAGGAAGGCAGAGGCTTTAACCCACTGAGCCACACAGGCGCCCCTGTAGCTACTTATGGTCTTATCCCAAAATGACATCATTTTTATAAATAATTCAGTGGTTATCAAACTGCATTGCTAACAGCTAATAGGTTCACAAAGATACTTCAGAGCCACTGAAAATAGGCAAAATACGGAGAATAACCAAGCATGTCCAGGACACTTTACTGACTTTGTCTCTAGATCTTTGTGTTACATTTAGTTTGAAGAAATATTTCCACTTAAAATTGTTTTTAAACACTGCTTTAATAATTATTATTTCTCTTTGTTTTGTTGCTTAAGCCACTCTAAATTCCCTGGAAACATCTGCTTTTCTTCCCTTTCTCCCTATCCCTCAAACAGTGTAACACAGCACTGTTTTATAAATTGGTATACCATTATCTTTAACAAAGTTGATTATCTGTGAATCATGTTGCTCAGCATGACTACATTAAAGCATTATGCAAATTGGCTCTATTATTTCCTCTTTTTTGTATATGAAGGGAGGATTATTTAGGTAGGAGTAATGGTGAAAATTAGACATTATATCCTACTACACCACAACAATAATTAAGACAATGGTTGAAATTTTCACAGATACATGACAGAAGGCATATTTAAGAAATAATGTTGAAGCTCTCAAATAAAAAAATGTGAACTTTATATAGCTTTAGGGCTTTTAGCCAGAAATAACGAGACTGAATATGACTGTGGGAAGGACCTTCTCTGGTTTTAATAACAATAATAGAGTGACCTTTCACACCAAAACAAACAAACAAACAAAAAAATCAAAAAGCCAAGAGGAAAATGAACTTTCCTTATTGGTATTTCAAAACTATGTTGACAGTAGAGATGGAAGTGTGTCTTTTTACCTCACAATGTAGGTTTATCAAAGATAATTTTAATAATTTGCTCAATTGATTTTTCAGCCAATCACATTGCCTGCTGAAACTGGCATCTAGCCAAGTACTATCATCTTGTTTGTGGTACTCCTGTTTCCTAAGGCTGGATGTTCTTTGATTTTTTTCTCATGAACTACAATCTGTAGAAGATTTTCAGCATATAATCATCATTAACCTCTTGGATGGAAGCATTCCTTACCAACTATCCAGCCTATTCCCAGTAAACAGAAGTGTACTTGTTTAAAACAGGTAAATTTCAAAGACAAGTATTGGTTGGGAAGTGGGCCAAGGTCAAACAACTTTGAATAAATGAAAATTAAAGGTGAGTTCAAAATGCAAATTCTAATTTCTGCTACTTATTTGAGTATATACATGTATTTGTTGTACCTCCTTCCATTTGCCTTCTTTTTTGAAGACTTTGGATCCCTAAAAGATAATATAAAAGAATACCTTTAAGAAAAGAATACCTATACTATTTCTTAAATAGGACACATTCAAAAAGGGAAACACCAATAAACTGGATTACATAAAGACAGGTTTCTCTTGAATAAGAGTCCAAAAAGCAATTCACCAATGGATATATGAGGCTTACTTTGTTGGCAGTGATGTAGGACAACTAGAACTCTCATACCTTGCTTGGTCTAAATTGGGTAACTATTTTAGGAAATTCTTTGGAATCACCTATCAAAATTATAGATATGTAGTGATAATATCACTTGTTATAAATGCAAATTTCCAGAGACATGCACAAGAATGTTTACGGCAGCTTTATCTGCAATTGATTAAAATTAGAAACAATCAAAATGCCCATCAGTCATAGATTAGATAAATAAATTATGGTGTATTTATAGAGTAAAACTATAAGGAAATGAAAATGAATTGCTGCTATATGGAATAATTTGAATGAAACAATGCTGAGCAAAAAAAAAAAAAAAAACAGACATAGAAGTACACTTAGAGAGTTATTCCATTTACAAAAAGAACAAAGACACACAAGTTGCATCATAGACTCAAAGTCAGGATAGTAGTCACTTTAAGAAAGGAAGTGAGTAGTGATTGTGAGGAGCATGAACATGGCTTTTGAGATGCAGTAATGTTCTTTTCCTGGACCAGGTGGTGGTTACTTGGATTTTCATTTGGTAATATACTATTGAGCTCTATATTTATGGTTTATGCCTTTTGTTTTTATATTTTGCATGTTACATTTCTTTTTGAAAAAGGGTAAACATTGCAATAATAAAATATAATCTATACAGTTAAAAATTACTTTTCCCACTAATTCATTTCAGAATAATGCAAATTTGTGATAGATGCAATTTTGTCACAGTTCAGCAGAGGTGATTAATTTTCTTCCCACTCTAGAAATATATGAACATCCAACACTGATTTGATTGAGCTAATAATGCTTCAAATAGCTTGCAACCAATTATTAATATAAGATAATTAAAGCAATGGTAGAATAGGCTGTTAGTATCCATAGAACTGATATCCATACTGATGAAGTTATAAATTAAATCACTTAAACTTAGACATAGTGAGATATTACTTGAATTTGCATTTGGTATAGATATCTTGAACTTGTTAGGAGAAAAGTTTAACCTTATTTCTGTTAGAGAATAAAGAAAGGTCTTCCTTTTATAGAATCTTGAGGGAATACTGATACCTAGTTAGATTCCTTAATAACTGAAAAAGATAAGCAAAAATAAGTACTACTTCTGCCCGAAGAAAATATTTATAATACAAAAAAAAAAAAAAAGTAAGAGAAAGTTGTGATACAACTATATTGGTAATGAAATAGTTCAGAGTTGATACCAAATGGTGGTTCTTAAAATGGGTTTATCTTAGTATGAGACAACAAGGTATTTCTACTTTTAAAATGAAAGCTGAGGGATGTCTGGGTTAAGCCGCTGCCTTCGGCTCAGTTCATGATCCCAGGGTCCTGGGATCGAGTCCTGCATGGGCTCCTTGCTCGGCAGGAAGCCTGCTTCTCTCTCTGCCTCTGCCTGCCTTTCTGCCTGCTTGTGTGCTCTCTCTCTCTCTCTTTCTCTCCTTCTCTCTGACAAAAAAAAAAAAGAGAAAAAAAATAAAATGAAAGCTGAGAGCCATCTGAAAGATATGATTAATAAATTCCAAGTAATATATTTGGAAGAGTTATTAACAGGTTGTAGATTCAAGAACTCCAAAGGATTAATTTTTTTAAATCTATTATTATGTTCAATTAGCCAGCATAGAGCACAGCATTAGTTTTTGGTGTAGTGTTCAGTGATTTATTAGCTGCACATAACACCCAGTGATTATCACCATACATGCACTCCTTAATACCCATTACCCTATCCCCACACACCCCTTCCTTTTGTAACCCTCGGTTTGGGTCCCAGAGTCCAGAGTCTCTCATCATTTGTCTCCCTCTCTGATTTCTCCCCATTCAGTTTTCCATCCCTTCCCTGTGGTCCTCTGTGCTATTCCTTATGTTCCACATATGAATGGAACCACATGATAATTGTCTTTCTCTGCTTGACTTATCTCACTCAGCATTATACCCTCCAGTTCCATCCATGTTGATGCAAATGGTGGGTATTCACCCTTTCTGATGGCTGAGTAATATTCCACTGTGTATATGAACCACATCTTCTTTATCCATTCATTTGTTGAAGGACATCTTGGCTCCCTCCACAGTTTGGCTACTGTGGACATTGCTGCTATGAACACTGGGGTAGATGCCCCCTTCTTTTCACTACATTTTAATCTTTAGGATAAATACCTAGTAGTGCAATTGCTGGATCATAGGGTAGCTCTATTTTTAACATCTCAAGGATAACTCCACACTGTTTTCCAAAGAATTAATTTTTAAAAAATAATGCAAGAAAAGTATAGTCAAACGAAGCAACTGTTCATAAAGCAAGGGGTAGCAAGAGGCAGGGTATAAGAAGACAAGATAATTATTTAATTGTTATTTTGAAGAAATAGAACTAGTGATATTTTCAGTAGGACAGTCAAGTAGCAAAGGGTCCTATAGGAGCTGATAAAACGGAGTCTAAGCAATTTCTACAAAAAGCTCCATAGGGAATCCTATCACAATAGATGTATAGTAAAGACATGGAGGACAAAGTGGGAAATACCAGTCAAAGTTCAGAGATATTGCTATCAAAATAGAAATATAACAGAATATGACTTACACTATAATTTTCAGAAAAGAAAATTCTGGTCTATTGCCTGATTACCTTGTGTGAATATTATTTTTAGAGTCCCTTATTTTCCCTGAGAGAAAAATAAGTACAAACCAGGTGCATTTTCACCATAACCCTCAATTTATGGTCAAAATGAACAGTCGAACATAGAAATCTTAAGTGACAGCTAAGAGACAATAAAACAAAGTTTCAACAAGTGAAAGATTATTTTTCTTATGATCCTTTGAAGTACCTGAATAAGGATTGCTTATCTTATATAATGAAATAAAATTAGCACAATTTGTATATTTTTTAAAGATATTTTTAAAGATTGTATTTATTTATTTGACAGAGAGAGAGATCACAAGTAGGCAGAAGTAGGCAGAGAGAGAGAGAGAGGAGGAAGCAGGCTCCCCACTGAGCAGAGAGCCCAATGAGGGGCTCAATCCCAGGACCCTGGGATTGTGACCTGAGCTGAAGGCAGAGGCTTTATCCCACTGAGCCACCCAGGCACCCCCTAGCATGGTTTGTATATTAAGGATATTAGTTTGCCCCTAATCCCTAGAGTTTCAATCATGTCAATCCCAAAATAAGCACAACAGGACAATCAGAATGGAGAAACGGAAATGACTCTCTGAGTCTGTAATATGTGCAAAGAGCTGTGCTGATTTTAGTTATGTGATCTATTTCCCAGAAGTGCTTAGTATTTTAACTATATCTTACGTGTATGTACTCTGAGAACCACAAAGATTAAGCAAATTGCTAGAGGTCAGTTAATGTTAAGTGCCGGAATACAAAGTTGAAAGCATACCTGTTTGATGCATTCCTTTTACCTCACACTGCTTTGTTCTATCTCACTAGAACCCAAAGTATCAACAAACCTGCTAAGCCTTGCATGCTTGACTTTATTGTGGGGGATCAAGAAAACAGTCACTTATGAGACACAAGATCTACTTTTGCTGGATCAAACATTTTCTGGAATTCCTACTGTTTACATATGCATTTAGAATTGAAGGCCTCAGACACAGTGCAAATATTTTCAGATGAAAAAGACATCACAATAATTCCTCAGGCGCTGAGCTCCTTAGAAATCCAGGTAGCCTAAGGGAGTAACTGAGGTTAGGACCTAGGGGCCATTCCATCTATTTTCATTGTTTCCTAGAGACAGGTGTTCAGGGAGTGGTTATAGTTTTCTAAACTGTAAACATTTCCCAGCACTTTTTTTTTTTTTTTTTAAGATTTTGTTTATTTGACAGAGGGAGATCACAAGTAGGCAGAGAGGCAAGCAGAGAGAGAGGAAGGGAAGCAGGCTCCCTGCTGAGCCGAAAGCCCGATGCAGGGCTCGATCCCAGGACCCTGGGATCATGACCTGAGCCGAAGGCAGAGGCTTTAACCCACTGAGCCACCCAGGTGCCCCTCCCAGCACTTCTTAATAGTAGCTGTGAAAATAAAAATTTGATAAAATATTTTTGAGAAACACTATGATTTGAAATAATAAACCGTAGTTCAAGCTCCTATTACTAAAGGACAGATTTTGGTTTGTTATTATGTATATTAGTTCAGTTAACAGATGTAAGTTACGGTCTTCCTCAATGTCAGGCATTTTGGCAGCTTCTAAGACCATGTAAATGAAAACAGTTTGTTTCTGGAACCTGTGCTTGAGAACATTAAACCTGCTGGGGAGACAGACTGTTTTTTGCACTCCAATCAAACTATCTTCAATTCCAGGAACACGCCATTTCCCTAAAGCCACCTCCTCTAATGATTGGCATTTGATATTTGTCCCACTCCCACTTCCTCTCACCCAAGTAAAACTACTCATCCTTAAAATTCTACCTAAAATATCACGTTTTTGGTTTTTTTTCATTGTGTTATGTTAGTCACCACAAACAAAAATATCACTTCTTAAGATCAGACTATTTTCTGCTCTATGTCATAGAATGGAGAATTCAAACTTTTTGGTAGAGTAGAAGACTTCAAAATGGGAAATCCCATCGCATCCATTGAGATTAGCATATGTCCATGTATGACATGTATGCTCTTTGATTTGCTGGAAGTTTATCTAAGCAACAGGAAACAGTGTCAGTGATTTCTAACCACATGCTTCATAGTCATCTTTGCATCTTTTATCAAAATAAGAGTATTTAAGCCTCACCATCAGAAATAGTGATTTTAAATCCCTCTTCTTATGTCTTCTCCCCATTAAGACTTCCTTGATCCCTCCATCCTCTGTCATTGAAGATAAAACTCATGAGCACAGAAATCTTCTGTCCAGGTCCGTTCTGTATCCAAGTGCTTAGAACAATACCCAGAAGACTTCCTCAATAAATAATTGGTCGAGAAAATGAGTACTTCTTTTAATCCCCCACAGTACTTATATCAGCTCATAATAGCCTAAGAATTATTTACAACTGTGTTTCTCCTATAAGTGTGGGTTTCTTGAGGACACAGACAGCATGCTCCAGTCACTTTCACATACTAATTAAACAGAATAATATGTATGTACATGAGCCATGTTTGTTAAGTACACAATCCTACTTGCTTATCAGGGAAGCAGAGGATGAATTTGAGGAACTAGAAATTAGAGTCTCAGAGCAGTAAAAACAAAATTATAATAGTACATGGAAAAAATGATGTGTGCACGAAATATATTAGCAATAAAAAGGGGGGGATAAGAGAAGGGTATAGTTTATGATTCTTTTGGTGTTTGATTGAATTTAGATAAAGCAAGGAAAATTAGTAAATATTTAAGACAATTTACAATTTTCTAACTTAGGCAATATGGGTGCCATTAGGCAAAAAATTCAAGAGGAAAATCTAGTTTGCAACAACAACAGCAAAGGTGGTACTAAACAGAATTTAAAGCAGAGGTGGGATATGCAGGTAATTATAGATGTAGGCAATTGGAAAAATGGAGTCTAAATGCATTTCTCTGGAAAGAGGACTGAAATAAATTATATGGTTTTTGAGAAATAATAGCTGATGCCACATAGCAAAGTATAAAACGTGAGAGAACTAAGGATAAATTACCAGAAAATATTTGAAAAAAGGGAGTGTGGTGGCAGAGTAAAGCAATATACAATTTCAGACACAGAGAAGTATACAATTAATGCAAGAGATGGAACAGTGAAAACCACTGTAAGAAATTTAGTTTCAAGGAAAGAGAAGTCATCAGCAAACTCAAAGAAACCAGTTGACTGGATTTGACAAGTAGATAATCTTCATGACTAAGCTTGGAAAGAAGAGGGAAAATCTTTAATTCAGTTTAGTCACATTTGCATTGTTTCAAGGGCTATGTTAGCATCTGTATGTACAAAAAGAATAAAATACCATTCTTGTCCTGGAAGCATTTAGTGTGAGCAAACCTGGCATATGTAGAAAAGAGCGGGGGGAAAATGCAGGGAAAGCGATTTGGAGTAGTCCTTTGATGCTTTCTCCTCTAAAAGATAGACTGCAACTTGGAAGCTTCAACATCACTTACATCCTAGGAGGTATTAGGAATTTTAGAATGATTGTTTTTAATTTTAATTTTTAATTTGGATAACTTTTATTTATTTTCCTTACTTAACTACTATGGCTAGTACTTCCAGTACCATGTTGAAGAAAAGTGGCACAAGTAGGCATTGCTCTTAATCTTAGAGGAAAAGCTTTCATCTTTTCAACATTGAGTATGATGTTAGCTGTGAGCTTATCATATGTGGCTTTTGTTAGGTTGAGGTGTGATCCCTCTATTCTACTTTGTTGATAGTTTTTTTTTTTATCATGAGTGGAAGTTGAATATTGTTAAATGCTTTTTTCCACATCTACTGAGATGATCCTATGATTTTTGTTCTTCATTTTTTAAATATGATGAATTACATTTGATATGTAGGTTGATTTGTAGATATTGAGCCATCTTTGCATCCCTGGAGAAAACCCACTTGATTATGGTTTATTATTCATTTAATGTATTGTTGAATTTGGTTTAACATTTCTGTTGAGGATTTTTATATCTATATTCATCAGTTCCTATTCATTGTCCTATAATTTACTTTTTTTTATAATGTCTTTGCCTGGTTTTGGTATCAAGGTAATGTTGGCCTTGTAAAATGTGTTTGGAAATATTTTCTCCTCTTTTCTTTATACATTTTATATACATTTTTAAATATTATTGAAGGTAAAATTCTATATATATAGCGAAACAAAGCTGAATAAATATTTCATGGGGTTTTCAAAAGTGAAAAATTCCATTTCTAAACAAAATAATATAAATTTTACAAAATGGTGTATTTTACTTCATATATGCAAACAGAAAAATATCATTTCTAATTTCATTTCCACGGATATGGTAAGTTCTGATACACTTAGAAAATAAATCATATTTATGAATATAACATATTCCTATTATTAAGTAGAATATGTCACTACAATTGTAATTGATAACATTAAATCCACAAAAACAAACAAACAAAAACAACAAACAAAAGAAACCACAAAACATTAAACCCACAAAACAAACAAAACTGACATAATAGATGATAACTCTTTATTAGCTAACAGATTGTTCCCATTTCAAGAGAAGAAATATTCAAAGAAAACTACTTAGAGATTAACAAATATATATGTGTGTATATATGTATATATATATATATATATAATATTGTCTAATATAACCAACCAGTAAGTTTCTAACATCCAAAATGTCCTTTTCCTTTTTTTTTTGTAAAAAACTCATTCTATAAAAGATATCTTGCTGCCTCTATTACAGCTTAACATCTGCACACTCTTAGGTTTATATTCAGTAGATATGTATTTTTATGTTACCAAAGTCTTGTATAAGAATGTTTAGAGCAGTACTATTCATACTAGCTAAAACCTGAAAACAATCCAAATATCTATCAATAGTAGAATGGGTTAAAAATTGTGGCATATTTGTACAATGGAATACCATAAATCGATGAAAATAAACAAACTACAACAGCAAATATGGATGAATCAGAAAAACATTTATTTATTTATTTATTTGTATTTAATTTTATTTTTTAGTCAGGATAGGTTGTAAGGTTATCTGTAGAGAGCCAGATTTTGAGTGATTTCATTGGCTGGGAAGGGTTTGCTTGCCACTAGGAAGCTAGTGAAGTTATTTTAAACCCTTTTTTGTTTTTTAATTGAGGTATAACTGACAAAACATTACATTAGTTTCAAGTGTACGAGGTAATGATTTGATATTTGTATATATTGCAAAGTGATTACTATAATAACTCTAGTTAACATCCATTGCCATACATAGTGACAAATGTTTTTTCATTTTGCTATGAGAACTTTCAGGATCCATTCTCTTAGCTCCTTTCAAATACGAAATAGAGTATTATTAACTGTAGTCACTGTGCTGTTCATTATATCTCTATTACATTAATTTTGTATCTGGAGGTTTATACCAACTAAAACAATTTATTGAGTGAAAGAAGCCAAACACAACAGAGTACATACTGATTTATTCCATCTATATAAAGTTCACATATAAAGTAAGTAATTTATAGTACTCACTAGTCAGGATATTAACTACTCTTCAGGAAGTAATAACTGGAGAAAGATATGTGGGGCTTCTGGGCTACCGGTAACATTCTGTATCTTGATCTGGGCACTGTTTAAAATGCACCCAGTTTGTGAAAATTCACTTGTGATGTATGCATCTTTATGTAATACTTTAATAAAAATTTTAATTAACATGATACGTTTGGGGGAACTGTGAAAAAATAAGTATATTGTTTAGTCTTGTAGGCAGGATCCTATTTCTAAATGATTTTCTACCTCTTTAGCTACACTGTGACTAAATCTTCACCATCAGTGTGGGGTTGGGAGGGTAGTCTCAGCAACTGTAGCCATACCATTTGAATGCCTGATTTCAGGGGATTTTCCAAAATGATTTATGTATATAACCATAGTCGCTGTTTGTTAATAAGAATGCTTATGGAAGAAGATAAATTTAGGTGTTTTGGTGACCAGATTGTGAGCCCAGATGAGGCTCATTGGATATTTACTCATGGCTCCCCAGAAGCATATGAAAACCAAGTTTTTTTGACCTTCTCAGGATGAGATAGACTTGAGTTTATTTACTCTCTTCTATTTTCTGCAGCAAAGCATTGTTCTAATAGAACATCAAATCTAAATTTACTGAATTAAATTTTGTATGAGTTTTCTTCTTCTGGATGACTAGAAAAATGTTTTGCTTAGGGAAAAAAAAAAAAAGCCAGAGAATTATGTCTTTTGAAAATTAAAAAAAAAAAATCATGTTTTTAAAAATGTGACAGCAAACTATAAACTGAAAAAACAACAGGCTTGCATGGTGGGAGGTGCCATATGGAAAGAATGAGTCAGTCAATCTGTCAACAGACATTTGTTGAGCATCTACTTTGAGTCAACCCACATTCTAGCAGTGAGAATATAGTGGCAAACAAAACAAATGTGACACTTACCCTCATGGGGTTTGCAGTAGAAGAAATATGGCCAGTTAATCAAAAATATTGGTTGTAATGAAGAATCATTATAAACACAGACAAAATCTAAGTATTTTATTTTATCCTTTGTACACATAAAACATTTTAACAATTGTGAATATAATATTCAGCTCTTATTTTCTCTTATTATATATCCATGTATTAGAGTTCTGTGTTTCTCATTAAGCACAACCATAAAATTACTTATGACATCCAGACTCACTTTCTTTAAATAGAAAGCAGGAACTTCACAACACTCTTGAAATGGCCCAAATGAAAATCTCTCTCTTGATAATTTTTCTTTAGTCTTTCAATTATCCATACTACACTTAAACTAATTCTCATAAAAACAGCTCTAGTTTTACACTGATATTTGATAGGCTTATAAACAAATAAGTTAAATTATTATAAGAAAAAACAATGCACATAACCAGGTCTGCAAAAGAAGAGAAGAGAATACAATTGATTCTTCATAAACATATGATTCAACTGATGGAAGGAGATGTTCACGGATGTTTAAGAACATTGCCTGTGAGTGCTGGGCATTCAGTATCCGATAAGCACATTTGAGTTAACAGAAGATAAATTTAGGTGTTTTGGTGGTTAGACTGGTTCATGAACTAAGTTGTTTAAATAGGTGTAGGTTGGAAGAACTACTAAAACTGTGCTGTTTAACAAGGGAGCCTCCAGCCTTGTGTAGCCCTTGAACTTTTGAAATGCCACTAGCCCAAACTGAAATGCACTGGGAATGCAAAAAAACGTACTAGATTTTTGGGTACATTTTTTGTATTGAAAAAGGTAAAATGGCCTCATCAACTTTCTACTTATTACATGTTGAAATAAGTAATAATGTAATATCTTAACTATATTGAATTAAGTAAACATACTTTTGAAATTAATTTTATCTTTCTTTTGTCCATTTTAAAGGGACCACCAAAAATAAATCACATATGGTTCGCATTTATGGTTCTCAACATATTAAATATGGTCAGAGTTGTCATAATGTGTGTGTTTGCGTGTGAATATATATAAAATTTATAAATAAGAAGTAACTGAAGAACAAAATGTGTTAAGAAATGTACTCAACCCTACATATAGTGGTAGGAGGAGAGCCAAGTGGGGAATGAGGCTGCTGATTCCAGAGGCTGTCCTCTGAAGCACTACCCAAGCTTCCTCCGGTTAACACGTTCTTAACATTAATACAGGTTTTTATGTGTTTGAGAAAATGACAGTTCTAAACAGGCATGTTAAGCTAGATTTGTTGAAAAGACTTAAAGTACAGAGTTTGAGAAAATGAGAGGAAAAATGTACTACACTTAGGATAGCAACATCAGGGAGCTGAACTCCCCCTAGCGCCCAAAGGGCAGAGTTGTTTGCAGAACCAAGAGAAGAGCAGAATATATATCCGAACATCACTCTCCTGCTGTCCTCTGATCTTCTGCTAGTGTTTCCCATTGATGAAGACCAATAGGAAGCCCAAGAACAAGTGCACCGTTAAGCAAGCCATATGGATTAGCTTCACAGACTACAAAGGACAGTGCAGAGTGAAGGGTAGATCTAAATAGACAAATGAAATAACTAGCACTCAAATGGATTATGACCTTATTTCCAACCATGTGGGTAGATAAACTTTCAGTGCAATAAAAGACAATAACAAATGTCATTGCATCTAAATTTTGTGTACACTCAAATGGAACTTTTTTTTTTTAAGGGAGAGGCAGTAAATACAGTGTGACAGTAGCTTAAAGTACTAGTCTGAAAAACTAATATATAAATTGTGGACTCAGATCCACAGCTCAATAAAATCTCTTTCTTATTTGCATGCGTTAAAGATTTATTTTATAAAGCAACAAAAATATTCCCCCAACTATATAACAGGGTTGTTGTAAGGGTCAACATTTCATTACTTGAAAGGTATAAAACTAGGCAGTACCATAAGACAGATGTCAGTTTGGGGTAGGGACCCTTAAGATTAGAAAGAATATACTCTAGTGCTTTACCTAAACTGTGAAAAATCCAAAGCTCTCCCCAAGGTTGCTGAAAATATACAAGGGTTATGTTCTTATAGGCACAACCTCTCTTAGCCCAAGCTCTAGACCTGAGTTATGAATTGTCTAATTGATCAACATTTATTTTTTTCTATTACAGTGTGAAACAAAATATCTTTCTCAATTTTTATTAAAAAATAAAATCACACTTGAAAAGAGATTTGTGGATAAAACAGGCTTGGGGGACGCCTGGGTGGCTCAGTCGGTTAAGCGGCTGCCTTCGGCTCAGGTCATGATCCCAGCGTCCTGGGATCGAGTCCCACATCGGGCTCCTTGCTGGGCAGGGAGCCTGCTTCTCCCTCTGCCTCTGCCTGCCACTCTGTCTGCCTGTGCTCGCTCTCTCTCTGACAAATAAATAAATAAATAAATAAATAAAATCTTTAAAAAAAAAAAAAAAACCAGGCTTGGCTTTCAATGTGAGGGATAAATTCAGCTTACCAATGCAAATATAGTGCATTGTTATTATAAATGTAACTTTGGGCATGTTACTAACATTTATCTCTTAATGACTCCATCTATGAAAATGAGTTGGCCAGAAGAGCTTTATAATTTTTTGAGAGTATTACCTAAAAATAACAATATAATATAAACATAACAATTATAAGACAACAATATTAGTTTGATCAAACATTTTTCTTTTCTAGAAGTTATGTTAGTGTTAAGTATCCACAGTAATAAATTTGCTCAATAATGAAATTATTTTATTATTATTGAGGTAATTTGAGAAGTTTATAAAAACGCTAGTATAACCTTCAAACTATCCTCCATATTAAAATCAAACTTCTTTCTAAATCTGAAATAGGATTATGTTAGTAGTTTCCAACTACAAAATACCTCAATAGTTCTTTCATGTCCAAAATAAAGTTCAAACTCTAACATGATACCTCTTGCTTACCTTTCTAGTTTTTTCTCTCTCTCTCCCCTACCTTCTCCCAACATCCTCACTATTCACACTCCTGTCATATGAAACCCCTTTGAAACATGTTTCTTCCCAGAAACCCACATGCATCCACTACTCTCATTATCAATATCAAGGCTGGATTGGAATTATTTGCCCATTGTGTGCTTTTCTATAGTTAGTATAAAATAACTCTATAAATCTAATATAATTCACGATTAATGCCTGTCTACTCACCTCTCTTCCCACTAGGCTTTATGACATTTCAGGACAGAAATTGTTTCTTAATCATCTTTATATCTCCAATACCTGACAAATAAATGAAATATATTAGCATGTGAAACACTAGGCATTGGCAGGAAAAGTAAAATCATTCATTGTAAATATAAAAATTGGCTAGATTAAATAGATAAACAAAAGAAGAAATTCCAAGACAAGAACAAAAGGAAAATTCATATTGAAATCAAGTTCAAGAGCTATTTCTTAGGGACAGAGATAAAAACAAAGTTATTGAAATGTAGGATGACAATCAAGAAGTAAACTACAATAAATTCTGAAGAAATGAAGCTAGGAATGAAAGAGTCCTACTAAGTATAATTTAATTTAATTTAATATAATTTTTGTCAAGCTCTCCTCCTTTGTCAGAGAAAATAAAAGAGTATTTATATCCAAATAATCATGCATACCAAATGAGCTATTACACATCAATTTAACACGGATGCTTTTTCCATACCCACAATATTTAAGCTACCCCAAGGGCCATTTATAAAGGCATAATTGTTCTCAGAGCGGATCAAATACTTTAACCTAGCATAAATGAAGTTAAATTGTAAATACACATTGCAAGATGATTTTGAAAGACCTCTGTCAAAGAAAAATTGCACTGGACAGAGTTAAATAGGCAAGGAGGACTTTATTTATTAAAATTATTGCAATAAGGGAGAGAGATTAAATTCAACTCCCTTGAAACAAAAGGCAAGAGATTTTCTAAGCTTGAGGTGAGCTGGAGGAAAATTTATGGAGGGCATCAAGGGAGGGATTGGTCAGTGATATTAGGCCATCTGTGTTTGCTAATTGGCACTTATCAAAGTTAGGCTCCTATCCTCCCACAAAGACTGGCATATAGCATGCTATCTTTCTTAATGATTACATTTCGAAAGGGAGGGCTCCTAGGTCCTTGAGAAAGACATTCTGGGTATTAAATCTGGCAGGAGGTTGGGAGAAGATTTACATCTCAAAAGGGTGGAGAAAGAATTTACAATTGCAAATTTTCTGAAGTAAATGTTCTAAGTGAAGGGAAGTCAGCAGCCAAGAGTCAGAAAGAAACCTGTCTAAAATGTAGTGAAGCTGAGAGGAATTTTAAAGCTGTTCGGTCACTCAGGATTATTGCTTTTAACATGGGACACTCTCCTGAAAGAAGAGGTATAAGAGGTAACCCACTTTGTCAGCTTCTTTGTCTTTGCTCCATTATTTCCCCCATAAAGAACAGGTGTCAGGAGAAAAGGGACCGGGATATATATCTTCCAGTATCTCCACAGATAACCTTTTTTTATGATATGGGGTTGCCTGATGCATAGATAAAATAGGTATGTTTGCTAGAAAGCAGCGTTCTCTCTCCTATCAAACATATATACCTGAGTAGTCCGAATCGCAAACATTTGCTAAATGCTTCCCATAATTTAGGCATTGCCTTAGAGTAACTCTAACTCTTAAAATGTCACAGAAATATATTATTATATCCACCTTACCTATGAAGACAGTGAGATTTAGAAAGTGCTCAGTCCCATGATAAAGATGGTATCAGTCATGGTCTGTTATTACCAGACATCCTAATGCATTATGAGTTTTTGAGGAAACTTGTATTCTAACAATAGAACTATTCCTTCATTTTTTCCATACTGAAACTAATTTGGTACCAGTATTTTTCTGTGTATAAGAAGATGTAATTGGAGTTGAAAAAATAATATATCTATCCTCTCCATATCCCACTGATACATAGATGACTATCATTTATTAATTAAAAGGTTGAAATGGCAACAAAAAAGATAAATACTCCAAAATAAATTTAACAAAAACGAGAAAAAATTGTATGAGGAAAAATGTGTAACGCTACCAAAAGACAGAAAAGTAGATTTAAACAAATGGAAAGCCCGCCCTTGTCTTTGGTTAGACATACTATCAAGATGTCAGCTCTCCCCAAGTTAATTTAAAAATGTGAAACCATCCTAATAAAAATACCTAGGAGCTTTGTTATGGAGATAGGGAGATAGGACTGTTGACACACCATAATACCCAAAAAACAACAAAAAACAACACAACAAAAAAACAAAACAGCAAAAAACACTGGGAAAGGAAAGCTATAGGGAAAAGGTGAGAATTAATTGTACAAGAAATGAGAAAAACTTATAAAGCTGCTGTAATTGAAAGAGTGTGTACTGGCGCAGGAAAAGACGGGGCAATAATGAAACAGATAAGAAAGTTCAGAAACAGACAAAAATTGCTCAGAGAAGGGGTGCCTGGGTGGCTCAGTTAAGCCTCTGCCTTCAGCTCAGGTCATGATCCCAGGTCTCAGGGATGAGCACCCCATAGGCTTCCTGCTCAGCGGGGAGCCTGCTTTTCCCTCTGCCTCTGCCCCTCTCTCTTGGGAATAAACGTGCTCCCTCTTCTCTCTCTCAAATAAGGAAATGAAATCTTTAAAAAGAAACAGAAAAGAAAAGAAAAGAAAAAAACTACTCTGAGAAATCTAGTTTATGAGAAAGGTTGAATCAAGGGTTAATGGAGTAAAGTTTGTTTTTTGGTTTGTTTTTTTTTGTTTTGGGGGGATTTGTTTGTTTAAATGATGTTGGTTCTACTCTTTGGCTGTTTGGAAAAGATAAAATTAAATCAGTGGCTCACAGCATAATGACAACTCTAAGCAGATCAGATATCCAAATATTCTTAAAAATCTAAGTAATAAGAGAAAAAGAATGAATTCCTATTTAAGTGGCATAAACGGGAAAGTTTCTTCACTTCTACTGTAAATTAAAATGTAACAAAAGATTGACACATTTAACAATGCTTTTAGAAAAATCATGGCCAAAAACTGCCATTTTCTTACCAAAATAAAAATTTAAAAAAAAAAAAAAATGAGAAAGTCACATGACAGATGACAAACTGGGAGAAAATATTTGTCACACATATCATAGATAAAGAATTAATATCCCTAGTATGCAACGACCTTTTAACAACTGAGGGGAAAATCTCAAGAATATTATAGGAAAAAAAAAAGAATAAAACATATGAATAATTTAGACACATGTTTATTTCTTAATATAAAGTTTAGACAAAAAAGATTAAACATAAAATTATGTTCATGTTCACTCACAGTGAGAAAAATGCGAAATAAAATCACACAGATTTATAATTTCTTACCTATCAAACTGGCAAAAATTTAAAAGCTTAACAAATCTAAGCAAGACTGTGGGAAGACAGCCACTTTTGTACATAGTTGCTAGTGAGAATTCAGAAAACACAAAATGGTTCAAGCTCAGTGGAAGGGAATGTGTCAATATCTTAGAAAGTTACATCTGAGATTCCACTCCTAAGAACTGACCCTGAAAATACATCTCCAACAGCATAAAAATTATGCATGAAGGTTATTCACTATAGCATTTTTTAATAATTACAAAATATTGGAAGATACCTAACTGTGTAAATGTAAGAAATTGGTTAAGTAAACAATGGTACCATATAAAGTGTCATATTATGTTGCTGTTAAAAAAATGAAAAAAGGAAAGAAGACTCTCTATGAATTTATAATGGAGTGATTTCTGAGAGATATTAAGTGCCAGGAGCATACTGCAAAGAAAATATATAATGTTTTATCTTTTATGTACCTTTTACATAAAAAGAAAAAGAATGCATGCATCTAACTTAAGTTTTCAAAAAGAAATCCCAAAAGTATAGGTAGGCAATAAAATTTTGTTACTTCAACAGAAGGAGGGAGCATGATAAGGCAGAAAGGATGTGGGACAGAAGAGTGTGTCTTTGAGTATAACTTTTTGTATTGTGCTGATTTTTGAAAACATGTCACCATTGTATCTACTCAAAAAAAAAAAATGGTCTTTTTAAGATTCAGTTATTGTACTGACAACACCTTTCCACAACACTTACTGTCTAGGTGGCAAAACCTCTCCATTACACATTTTTATACTTGTGAGGTCAGTTCTGTGCCATTATTATGTCCTCCAGAAATCTCTAAATCAGCAACCAAGATAATGTACTTTCTTCCATAGACAAGGTTTACCATCTGGGGATCAAGGGATTAAAATGGGTGTGTCTTTTCTCACTGTGTACCTATCTTTTATAGTAAGGTTAGCATCTTACTGGGTAACTTTAGGTTCTGCTAATCTTGAAGTATTGTTTCCCATGGGGCAGGGAAATGCTTTCTTAGGAGACTAACAACTGTGCCATGAGACTGAAATCTGAGACTGCACTTGGCCATTTCGAGATCCATACACTAGAGAAACAGCCTGCAAAGGAGGGGGTTAGTCATTCTAGTTAGAGTGGTTGAGCCTGCAGGTTAAATGGGAATTGAATAGATTTAAATGGTGAAGAAAAGGAAGTATGTATCTGGAATGCAAGTAACCCTCCAGTCCTTTAGTATTCTTATATGCTGTGATTAAAGTCAGTGGAAAAGTCAAACAACTCAACACCAGTAGAACTGCTAACACTTCAGATTTGGGGGGGAATGAAGATTTGGCTGACCTCACCAGTCAAAAACTGATGTACAAAGTAGCTTGCAGAGAACAGAGAGAATATGGAAAATTATGTGTTATAGGAAAAGATATTTATAAATATTTCCACCTGACCAGCTATACACAAGGATTGTAATAATTACGGGTCTTGATTCCATACTTTGGTATAATGTTTGGGTATATATTAATTTGTTTTCTCCATTCTCATTCTTTTATCATCTAACATACTATCCATTGAAAGCAGTTCACTTGATATCTCATAATTAAAGTTCCAGGAGCACATCAAAGGAGAATGTATTTCACCTAGAAGAGAAACGAAATTAACTCAAACATGGAGACACTCTATTTTGTGAAGAGGATTAGAATGTTTTTGCTATACAAGGAGTAATAGCATTAAGTTAGGCAGAAGCCTTTTTTTTTTTAAGATTTTATTTATTTATTTGATAGACAAATCACAAGTAGGCAGAGAGGCAGAGAGAGAGGAGGAAGCAGGCTGTCCGCAGAGCAGAGAGCCCAATGTGGGACTCGATCCCATGACCCTGGGATCATGACCTGAGCCGAAGGCAGCGGCTTTAACCCACTGAGCCACCTAGGTGCCCCCCCCTTTTTTTTAACGGTCTCTTGGAAGTTGGTTAAAAGAGGTAAATGCCGATGCCAAATTGAGAAAAGATGGATTATGGTAGTTTATATAGTGTCAGATTAGCTCAGCTGGAGCTATATCCTTCAGAATTCCCTCCCATGATTAGGTCTGAATTAACGTGGGTCCTAAGAGAATTTTCCCACCAGACTGGGAAGGCAAAATAACAGAGAGGCTGTATTCTTTTTTACGCTTAGGTGGTCACTGTTGTACATCATACATGTTGTCGTTTATCTGCTGCTCCTGATTGACCTTTGAGGGACAACTAGGTGACTCCTCCACTTCTTAAAGGTCCGCTGTAGCCTCACCCACTTCTGGAGCTCAGCTGTGTAAGGAAGTGCGCCAAAGCAGGCCATCTGCATCCTGGAAGTTGTGGACTTGGAGGAAGTAAACAAGCAGTGTCGATTCCATTCTGTCCACAGGAATTCCGCTTCAGCCTTGCAGGTTGTAGCTTTTCTTCGCTTTCACTTCACATCCATCTTGCCTTTCTCAGCCTGCCCTGTGGATTGCAGTCTGTGGCACCAGTCAGAAATAG
>RCUC01167420.1:0-49007 GCA_003697995.1 Taxidea taxus jeffersonii | reverse complement strand
TGGTGAGAGAGATGCTTTGCTCAGGATCCTTGAGTTGGCAGTGGCAGATCCTGTATGTCTGAACCTAAGGTCACAACTCAGACTCCTTCCTTCCCTTCAGGGACAGCCCTGGAAAGAGAGGGGGGAGCTAGGTGGCAGGCAGAGAAAGCAGGTGGATATGGCTGCGTTCGAGCACTACCAAAGGAGTATCCGCTGTACTCCGGGGACCGTACATGGGTGGAAGAACAGTCACTCCGTCTGCGGTCACCGCTGAGCCCCAGCTCGTTGCTCGTGCACTCCCAGACATTAATGCCTCATGCATTCATGTTTTTAAAAAACTCAGCCTTGCCTAAATGGGTCGAAGTGCACACGCGCGCACACACACACACACACACACGGAGAATTTTCAATATTTTCTGCCCCCAAGGGAGTTTATGCTGACCCACAGAAGAAAAACATCTTTCTACGCATAACACATATATTCGAGAACATTTCTTAACTGCTTTGTGAGGGATTGGCATTAAAAATAGACATTGGAAGCATTTAAATAAAAAATTATCCAGCACCTCACATGGGAGTCAAGTTGTGCATTGACATTTTCTGCAAGGGCAAATGGGAGGGAAAAAGCCCCAAGCTTTCAGCATATATTTAAAACAGCATGGCACAGAGAAATGATTGGCAGTGGAACAATCATCATTCTGCAATTTTCACATAATAAATTGGGCAAAATCACTGCAATTTGGTATAAATGTTCCTGTCAGGTATATCTCTTCGAGTCAGCATTACATTTTATTCTCATGTTCTTTTTCCCTCCTTGCCTCTGCCTTAGTTGCATTCTCGAATTTTTACTTGAAAGGAATCTATGAAAATCATTATATGTTGTTTGTTTTAGGTTTACCAAGGGCTGTCCCCAATCATCAATAATTAATTAAACACATAAATGCAATAAGTTCGTAAGACCAACCATACATAAATTATGCCAGCTTTTTATTTTATTTTTTTTTATTTTATTTTATTTTATTTTTTTATGCCAGCTTTTTAAAAGCTACCGTTTGACACTGGAAAAAGTCCTCTGGCACAGGACCTTCCTTACAGGAGTGACTGACTAGGGCACTGCCCTTAACGGGCAGATTTTATTTTTAAAAAACAAGAAGAAACTGAGTCAAGGAATTCTACTCTCGTGTAAGGATGGTTAGTGCCCACTATTGCCCCAAACCAGGACTTCACAGTTATGTTATTCAGGAAGCTCTGCAAGATATATACAAAATCCTTAAAAAATGAGAATAGCCCTTTTACTCATCATCAGGTGTAGAGCGTAGAAGTCATTTACTATTTGACCTGGGAGTTTCATCTTCAATAAATCAACCCCCCCTAAGGGAACTTCTATCCACAAGAAATGATAATAAGTTGAACTCCTTGACTACCTTTCCCCCCACCCCACCCCCCACCCAGACAGATGTCACTGCAACTCAACAAGGAGCTCTAAAACCCCAGCCCCTTCCTGGCCTCCCTCCGCTCAAACCTCAGCTGTACTTAGGGAGGCATGGCAGTACCTTCTGCTGACCTTGAACTGGGGCAGGAGCTACACTTCAGACTCCAGTGCTCTAGACATGGCAAGCAAAGCTGGACTGAAACAGCAAATGACCTCCCTCTGTCTGGCCTGATCAATCCTGACAGCAGAGTGTGAGCAGAAGGGCACAAACTCAACAAACAACATTCCTCGGCTCAGCAAATGGATCCGTTTTTCATCCAAACCAGTTTAGACATGCTATTGGGTGGAATGTAGGAAGACGTTCAATTAATATTTGGGGACAGAAAACAATCTTGTTTTGAGAAAAGACATTTTTCTTAATGGTGACTTCTATTTGCTACGTTTGGGCAGTGTTTTGTTGAAGACTGCTTATAGAGAGGGAAAAGTTGAACGATCTACACCATCATGCTTGCAGCAGGCTTTCTCAGGCTGGGAATGCTGGCATACTGAGATATTTGCTGGGTTCTCCACATGCTGCTGACCCTGAGGTCTTGGGATTTTCTCGGTCTTGGCAGGACAGCCCCGATGCTGCCGAGGGGACCGCTAGGTGTATGGCCCAACCAAGCAGAGTTGGACTTCATGCTCCTGGGATACTCTGATGAGTACATGCATCTTTTGCAAGGCTCCTACAGACATGTGTACCCTCTGCCGGCTCCTAGAATTCTACAGGTAACCTCAATGCAAAGATATCCACTATTAGAGGTACCACTGGCCCATGACTCCAATAACGGCAATGCCAAAAGCATGAAAGAGAACACCAATTTCAACAAGGGACACCTTGTTCTCTAGCAGGTGACTGTGTACAACTGGCCCCCTTAAGCCTTCACCTGGCAGAACACAATGAAAAGCACCAAGGACTTCACCTCTAAAATAATGACTCCAGCGAAGCCTGGGTAGCTTAGTCTATTAAGCATCTGACTCTTGATTTCGACTCAGGTCATGATCCCAGGGTCCTGAGATCAAGCCCCCCATGTCGGGTTCCCCAGTAGGTTTTATGCATGGAGCCGGCTTAAGATTCTCTCTCTCCCTCTTCCTAGCCTTGCTTGCGAGAGTGCATGCTCTCTCGCTCTAAAATAAATAAACAAAACAAAAAAATTAAACTAAATTAAATAATGACTCCATTCCTGAACAAGAGGATAAGACCAAGGCACACTGTAAGAGGTAATGAAGGGGTGCCTCTCATCTTCCTCCACCACCCATCTGCTCTTCCCCATTAAGATAAAGTCCAGGCCAAAAAAAAAAAAAAATCCATTCAACTGACTGAAGGGATATTTACATTATTCTTTATATTATTTTCCCAGGGACATATGTGTTTTAACCAGAGACAAATACTTATTAGGAATTATACAAGCCATCAGAATCAATTCCAATGGGAAAATCTCAGGTTTCAGCTGCTGAAGTGTAGGGTGCATCCCTAATATTCTGAAAATCACAAACTGTAGGAAGATAGTAAAAACAGAAGGTAAGAGTTTGAATTTTCAATAAACCACCTGCTCTCCAGGTGCCCTCAAGCAAGCCTTTTAATACCTCTGAATCTGTCTCTTTTTGATATACAGGATAAAATTAGAAATCTTTTTAAAAAACTCTTTGACCCACCTCATCATGAAACTACAGGGACAGAGATACTGTGTATAAAAGAGTTTCCAAACTGCGAAGTGTTACTCTAAACGCAGTTGTTTTTTTTAGCATTTCAAGACTGACAGGTTGGGAATCAGAAACTCAAGAAACTAAAGATTTTTAAATAATTTATTTTTGCATTGGTTCTGAGTTCTGCTTGTTGGAAAATCCAGAATGCATTTCCCTTTCCCCTAGTCATGTCTACCCCTTCTTACAAGAAGCCAGTGGCGCATGTCAGAAACAGTTGTGGAATCTAAGCTGAAGCCAGGCCTTCCTTTTTTAAACAACATTCTCTGGTGGTGAGCTTTTTCAGTGTATTATTTCATTATAAACTTGAGAGGGAATCGTGGAAATTCCTTACAATCCATCTGGCCTCAAGAAAAGATGTAGGTCAAATTGGTAAATACACAGAAAACATCAGAAACCTACTGAGTTTCTTTGTGGACATTATTGTACAAAGTTGTTTCCTCTGAGCAGAGTTGTGTGTCCTCACATGAACCCCTCCTCCCCAAAGTCACTGAAGGAAAATAATTCCAAGATCACCACATAATTACAGCTCGTGTCAGTCCTTCTCTCCTGCCCCTTTATAATCAGAAAGAGGATCTACTTGTCCAGAAACACTGAAGGAAGCAAATAAGCTTACTGCTCACAGGTTTTAAGAAATCTGTAATGGATCAACAGCAAAAGATGTGAGAGATCACCCTACTGAAAGAGTAGTACCTTGGAGGGTCTGACACAAGGGGGTCTGAGAGCAGAAGGATCTAGAAGCTACTGTCAACAAGAAGATCCCAAAGGAAAGTGACCCATTGTCCACTGCAGTGGGAGCTTTGTTCCAGCAGATCAAAGAGAAATGTGGCTCAGTGGAACTATGGATGGGCAGAGGCAAGAAAGGAGGTCCATGCACGGGCTGAACACTGTAACTATGTATGTTATCTCTGGGGCAATGAGGCACACATCACATGTGCTCAGAGAGAAGGAATTCGCCACTGCAACACGGCTTGCGGGTGTGCGGTCTGTCCACACTCTGTCAAGCTGCCTACTGCTATTAAAAACATAGTAGAGTATCTTCCAACATTAAAAATGGCAAAGTGTCATAGAAAACTCCTAATTTCTGCCTTCTCTTGAAAAATCAGATGTGTGGCAAGTCAGGGCCTGCAACCCCACAAAGCAGGAGCTGCCTCAAGCGGAGGTGCACCCACCGCCTTCCGACTTGCCAGTGGACATGGATGTGTGCTCGCCCAGCTGCTGTCATCTTGTCACCTCCCTGCCCCCTCCCCTGCCCACGGGCTCCATCCACTTAATTCACCTGCTGATGTGCAGGAATTGGAAGTTGTTTTTGTCCATTTGGGGAAAAAAAGCTGGTTGAGAGAGAGTGGACTATGACAAAGGGGGAGAAAATGGAAATGGGGTTCCTTATAGTGTGCAATGGCTCCAAAGGGGCTCCGGCAACCCTGGGTGGCCCAAAAAGAACTCTTCCAAAGGATGAGGCGGTTAGAGACAATGTCGTTAAAAGGGCAAATGAACTCATCTAAGGCACAGTGAGATGCCTGGGCCATTTATCACCTCATTTTCTCCTTTAGGGGAGGAGAAATGCAGCAGAGTAAAGCACATGTGTCTTTTAACCTAAATACAAGGAAGAGGCTCTCGCCTTGGTGAATTCTCCCGTGGACAACAGGATCCTTAGAGACTAATATAAATAACATTTTTATAATGCTTTACCGTGAGCAAAGCACTTTCACATACGTTTTCTTTCACGTGCTCCTCGACCACAGATTGGTGAGTAAGTCAGGGCAAAGAGTAGGAGCGTACAGTACAGAGAAGACCGAGGCCCAGGAACTTGGCTGGGACGGGGATCTGGGCAGGGCTTGTTACCGGCACCCAGGGCTCCGCCCCCCTTGGCAAGGACCCGCCTCTGACTGCAAGGAACCCTGGACTACTTCAACTGGCCTCAAACTGTGGTGGCTGAGACACCACCAAGGCTGCCTAGGGACTGAGGTGGTTTTTCCCTTACTAGGATAATCCTTCCCCGCGCAAATCCATGCCCTGAAACTCAGACCGCCCGGAGTCAGCTCAGCCTGCAAGGCGGTGGGTCAGTCATGTCTAGAAACATCCCTTATTTGTTCACTAGAGTCCTGCAAATATTTTGGCAAATAAATTCAGAAAGCCGGAAACGCTAATTATCAGGCAGAGACAAACCCAGAGTAATAACATCAACAACAAAGTGCCTTTTCAACGCTGCTATTCAATGTGTCTTCCTGTTGCCAGTGCCACGAAAAACACGCAGGGAACGGCCTGGAGGAGATGGAAGAGGAAATGACTCCTTTAGAGACCACGTCCTGTGGGCAGACTGTGGCCCCACCATTTGCTACAGCAGATATCAGAAAGGAAGGGTGGGCAGTATAATTTTCAGCGAGGAAAAAAAAAATGATTTTGAAAATGGAGTTCCTTAAGAACATTGTGAAGGCGGGGCACTTACAAGTCTCTAGCAGACGAACTTTTTCATTTTCGGGTTGGGAATGAAGCGAGTGGGAGATGGGGATTTGGGGTCGCTGGTTGCAGAGGACTGGGACTAGCGGGTCCTTTGTGGAGGCGGACGCGCGCCTCGGTCCTCCGCGTATGGTTGTGCGTTGTGCACTTTGCACGGAGGGGCACGCAGTGGGGTCGGCCTGGGGCCTGAGATCCAGCCGGCCTTCTGCCCACCCAGCTGCGCGCCTTGGCCAGCCAGGGGGAAGCGCCTTTTTGCAACTGGATGCCTGTTTGCCTTGGCCCCGAGGTGCTGCACATGCCAGCAGGTGCCCTGAGCCCAGATAAAGGTCTGCCCAGGTCCAGGGCTGGCCCTCCAAACCCCGCCGTTTTACTAGACGTGACATGGTTCCGTGGGATGTCCTGGATCGGAGTTCCTGCCACGCAGGGCCGCACGCGAGCTCCCTGTGGGACTTCCTGCTCCACTTTCTCCAGTGGGGGCCGTGAGGGGAGCCGCACCTGCCTCTGTGTCCTCGGGGCCGCTGTGAAGCCATAGCCAGAATCTCATCAGACCTGGTTCTTCAACGTGTCCACAAAGCCTGCCACCTTCTGTGACCTTCTGTGACCTTCCTTCTGTGACCACCACAGTCTTCCTCTTCGCTCAGGTTCACAGTCAAGGAAGGAATCAACACTCCGAGGGCGCCTAGGTGCTCAGGGACAAAGGACCACAGGCCTGCTTTAACAGGACAGCCTCCATTCCCCAAGCAGATCACACACTCCCATGTGCCTCAATCCCCCCCGGCCACTGCCAGGGCACACCTTCGGGTCACTTCGCCCAGTGTTGTGGCCCCACTGCTGGTTTCTCTGAGGCGGCAAACCAAACCCCGGACAGGCTGCTGGGATTCGGATTCCTGGCCAACAACAGAAGAGCTGGCAGCTCGATACCTCTCCCAGAGTTGGCTGGGCCAGGGCAAGGCCAGAATGATTGGTCTCATGGCCCTTCGGAGATGACAGTTAATTAGTGTGTGGGAACAAGTGGCAGCATGTCCAGGGAGCTGAGCCTCTGCCCTCCTGAGGGCTGTGGTGCTGGCCCCTCAGCAGGGCCAGCGTCTGCATCAGGAGCTGCACCAGGACGGCTTTTACCCCTCTTCCCCTTAAGGCAGTGGAGAGGGGCGCCGGGGATGGAAGGCCTTGCAAAGACATCTTTGTTGGAGAAAAAGAAAGAGGAAAGAACATTGGTAACATTAAAACATCCAACCCAGAACCAGAGAGGAAGACCCAGCAGCGAAATGCAGTGATATGTTAGAGAACACGCCATTCTAGAGCTAATAAAGGGAAGAAAGGACAAATGTTTCATTGAGAAGTGCCTCAGAGCGTGGCATGAAGAAGAATGTGTGGTGACAGGAATCCGGTCCCATTGAGGAAAATGTGCGCTCAGTGACAACATCCTCAGCAGGCTTTATCAGGCGCTCGTACCAAGCGTGTTGCTCAACACGCTGTGAATGAGAACGCGTGAGTCACAGGGCAGCACCCCCGACTCGAGCTGACAGCAAAGGACATCGCTTATTTAACTGCAGGAGAGGATGACTGATGACTCCCAAGGGCTTTCCAGAAAGGAACGTAATATCTCATGCAGGGATGGGTGAATTAAAACCTGACTCCCAAAACAAGCATCCTGAAACTATTAAAAAACAACAACAACAAAACCCAGAATTATTTAGAAATAACAGATCATTTTTTATGGAAGATTTTACATGCTTCTTAGAGCACCATGATTCCTAAGTTGCAGGCAAAGCCTTGATACTGCGGTGGGAGTTCCATCAGCAGCCAGGGAGAGTCTAAAATAAACTTTAGTTCAATGGGGACCCCATGGGTTCCCTACCTGCTAGTTCTTTGTGTTTCCTCTCCTGGCCGAACTGAATTACAACGGTCCTCCTCACTGGCTTTTCTACCCGTTCCCTGGGCCCCTCCGTTCTCACCCTCTTAGGATTTACCTCCACTGAAGCTGTGCTGGTCAAGCTATCGAATCCACTGGGCCCTTTTCAGGTCTTCTCGTGTTTTTGTTGTTTTTTTTTTCCCCCCAGTATGTGCTCCTACTTACAACTCTGTCTGAAACTGTGTTCTTCTGCAGTTTTCTGATACTATTTTCTCCTTTTTTATAACACCAGTAGCTCGTAACTGGCAGTGAAGCTTGTCACCTGAGTGGGTCCCAGGTCAGTACTTCCAAATGCCTACTGGACACTCTACCTGATGTCTGTAGGCACATACCACACCCTTCATCTGCTTTCCCCAAACCCCAAAGCTGTCTTCCTCTTGTCTGTCAGAGCTAATGGTGCCCCATTTACCGAGTCACCTCAGCCAGAAACTGGACAACTCGGCCCCTCCCTGCCTCCTGCATCGCCTACTTCCAATGAGTCACGAGGTATTACTCGGTCTATGCTTATCCATCTGTCCAAGTGCTTCCCTCCTCCCCATTCTCCACTTCCATTGTCTTGGGTCCATTCTCTCCTACTTGGACCATAGCAACAGCTTCTAAACCCATCTTCCTGTATTTAGGAAGCACTCTTTTGAATCTGTTTCCCCAAACTGCTATCAGAACACAAACCCAAGCACCCTGCTCACCTGCTTAAAATCCCCAGTGGTCTCCCACTTTCTACAGGACAAAGGATTTCCAATATGAACCCCACAGAACTTCCTGGTCTCTTCCCCTCCCACTCTGTGCCTTTAATCTTGGCCAAGAGGGCCCTCCTTTGAGCTCCCCAAGACTGCACAGCCTAATACCGCCATGCTTTCTCTCCCTCTCTCCAGGTTCTCTCTGCCTTGTATGCCACTGGCCCATTCTTCAAGACTTTGACTTGTCCTTCATGATCCAACTCTGAGGCCTCCTTTACTCTGAGGACTTTTATGACCCTCTCCCTGGCCATTTCTAAGAAGTGGGTCCTGTCTCTTTACCCTTGGAGCAAATGTGCATCTCCATCCCCTTGTCTGTGGCACATAGGGTCTAGGTGTGCCCTGGCAACAGAGATTACCACCTTTCCTTTCTGCACCTCCCCACCCGCCCCATCACTCCCAACAAAAGTGCTCAGCATCTGTAATGATCAATGAATGTTCAACAGAAAGAAACAGAAGATGTCACTTTTTCCCAGACCTTCACAGGTATATGTCACTTCATAGCCTTTCATTCCATGCAAACCAGTGTGTGGGGTGTTTGGGAATCACACGCACACATTTATTTCACCCAAAAAGGGCATTTCTAAGATGGGGAAAGGGGGAGCAAAGTTGTACAGCTTGCCTAAAATCTGAGAGGTTAAGGTTCAGAGACTCAGGTTTTCAGATATCAGATCTGTTTTTCCCTCAGTGATGAACAAAAAGTTTCTATAATAAAAAAGGTTTCTGTAATAAAACCTCCCTCAAAACAGGATGCATATTGTGTAGGTCATGGCCCTTCCCCCAACCCATGATTTTAATTATTCAATGATAAGTCTTCTGATGTGTATCATTAATTGAGTATGCTAGGTCTTTCTGTATGGGGAGCCAAGATCTGTGGTTCCCTAAGAAAGTGGACTGGACTTAGGTCATTCTTATCCTTACAGGGGTCACTGTAAAGAACCCAAATTCGGTGGGACAGGTAGACGACATCAAGTCAATTAATATCATCGTTCTGCTTTTGTTTTTGACCTCTAAGCGTTAATTATGTACCTCCTGCTATAGTAACTATGTTCCTGTGTGTTCTCTACTGTCAGTCTCCAACTTGACAACCACACTTACAGTCCCATCCCACCCAGGAGGTTAGCACAAATGCTAGTAGAAGCATCTAGAGGGGAGCTTGCTCTGCCCACTCTAATCATGGCCCTATTTCTGCTCGCTCTACTTACTCTCCACTATGGGACTTTTCCACTCCATGCAATGCATGCCCCTCTAACTTAACTGGCTTTCTCCCCTTCAACGTATTGTTTCGGGGGAAGGTTATTTTTTTTGGCTTCAGAGGCTTTCTCTTCTAGCTCTGGGTGAAAATCAGCAAAGATTCCTGTTCTTATCAACTGAGTGCTTAAGTAAACAGAGCGGGTGCCAGAGTCAATAGGATATGGAAAATGCGATTTTGCTGAAGATTACTTGTAATGGGGCGCCGCTGCCAACCTAGAAGCAGGAGTTCACACTGTGGAAGGAGAAAGGGCCAGAACTCTAACAAGAGAACAGGGCTGCTTTGCCTGCTCCACAATGGTTAGGCACAGCTCATGTTTTTGAGTCACTGGACAGTGGCCTCCTCTCGTGAAAAGACTGCTCTTGTTTGTGTGTGTCCACCCTGTCCCGCCCTCCGGGCCACGGGTCCCCAGGGCCCGCTGTGCCCCCACACCACTGCATCCACGGAAGGCTCCTTGCACTGGACTCTTTCACTTTTCTTCTTCCCTTTTTTTTTTTTTTTAAGGGAGAGAGAGAGAGATGGGCGGGAGGGGCCGAGGGAGAGAGAGAATCTGAGGCAGGTTCCATGCCCAGCACAGAGCCCAAGGCCAGGGCTTGCTCTCTGGACCCTGACAACGTGAGCTGAGCTGAAATCAAGAGTCAGACGCTTCACTGCCTGAGCCTCCCGGGTGCCCCTCCCCTCCCGGTTCTTTGTCCTTCCAAACACGGCCCTGCGGCTCGGGCAGCTCAGAATCTGAGGAGGAAACCTCGGTTTCATATTTTCAGTTATACTCCTGGCCTCGTCTTGACTTATACTTTCCCTAAGGAGCGGAAACACCGGGACTCAGACCCTCGTTAGTACTTTGATGGCCAGGCAGAGGCAATGGCATCTTCATTCTCTCGGTGGGGAAAGTGACAGGAAAGGCCGAGCAGCTAATACTGTGGCCTAATACTGTGGCCGTGAGGGCTGAGGCTCTTAAAACGGCGGCTCCTGGAGCGCCCCCCACCCCTCCCAGCAGGCGCAGAGGTAAAACGGCCAGGCCGGATACTTTCCCGTTTCTCTTTCTCTAAACACTGATGAGGTTTTAAGAAAAGGAAAAGAGGGGGGTGAAAGCGAGTGAGAATTGTTAACAAACTACGCCGAAAGAAAGAAAACCTGTAGAAGAGTACACTACATGTCGCTTTCCTGCTTCGTGGCGTTTCCAACCAGAAACAAAATTCGTTGGTAGCCATCAGAATGCAGATGTGAGCTGTGGTTACACGTCTGTGTAGCTGTTTGAGCATATCTGAAACTTCGTAGCTCCTTCTCTGAAAATAGGGGCAGAAGCAGTTCTCAAAGGGATGCTGTGAGTGTTACAGCAAATAATGGACATAAACAGCATGAACGGGCCCGGCACAGGCAGACAGTTAACAAGATTTGTCGTCGTTGTTGTTTATAGCACTCGATGCACAGCAGATCCTGACTTTGGGAACTGTGAGCATGACATTTTATGTACAGAACCATTTGCCACGAGACCCATCCATTGGAAACCAGTCTCTTGACCAAGAACCTGACAGTGTTTCCGACAGTACAGATGGACCCCAGAGCCACAGTAAGTCTAGATTTTGCATGAAATCCGAGGAAATCCTGATCAAGTGGCCGTTTGAAAAATGGACCCATGACATGCACAACCATCAGTCACAGACACAGACATGCTGGGTATAATACAGAGCAGCACACGGCAGCCACTCCTAAGTGCCCTATTATTCCATTAAATTTCAATTTAAGATATTTGTGAAATTACGACCAAAAAACCAAAGGCACTCCTTCATTAGAGAAAAGCAATTACCTTATATCCACCCTGCCCCATTTCTAAGACTCTTTCCACTATTACATAAACCGCCTTAATGAATTCTGGAGTGCCTCCAGGCAAGAGGACAGAGTTGCTAAAAATCCGTTGATAGGATAATGACAAGTCATTGCTATAGGAAAAAAAAAATGAGTTAGGGGTTCAAATGACTTCTGAACCTAAATTAGAAGAATCTCTTTCTGACTTTTATCCTGCCACCCAAATACAGGGCCATTATTTCATATGGGTCACATGTTTCCCTTGCATCCTATATATATTTATAACTCCAAAATGGAGACCCATAAGTACTCAGTATAGGGGATTATTGAGTTAGCATCTGGGAAAGTATTCAGGCAGGTTTTTTAACCCAGAGATTCATATATTTAAAAGACTATCAAAGAGACAATGCCTAAAGAACACTGTCTTGTGAGAAATAAGAATGGGTCAACCTCGAAGTTAGATGGCATGCAAATGACGGCCCCCACTCACTACTTAGGAATTACAAGTCTCATCAGCTTCAACGCTTGCTATGGAAACTGCCAGGAAACGTTCAAAAGAAACGCAGTCAGGGAGGCTTGGTTCATGGGGCCAGACTGAACAGGTTGAAGTGTCAGTGATGTCCGTGCTCGGGGAGTGATCTGTTTGCTCACTGCTTCGGCTTTGCTTTGTTCACGCTTACTCTTTCCTCCTACCTGGCCCCTGAAGCCAGAAACAAATAAGAAGGAAAACATCTGATTTTTCTCTGCCCTGGACGGTCCTACTCATTCATGAACAAATGTCTGAATGCCTTTTAAGGAGATGAAGCCAAGGCAAGAACGCTTCCCCTCTATCTATACTAGACCGTAAAATCACACGATCCGAGTTCTTTTGGAGCAGTGTGCAAAATCCAACCCCCAGGGACACATTTCTAGGCTGGCAGGTATGCAGGTCATGGTATGGATCCTGCTATTTCTGTTAGGACCGTGTTAATTTTAATTAATAATAGGTAAGATTTGCTCACTTAGAAATTTACTCTTCTGTGTGGAACAGATAAGCTTAACAAAAATCTTTTTTTTTTTTTTTTTTAAAAAGCCCTATATTTTCAAAGAATGAATAACCAGGCTTTCTGGGAAATAGACACTTCAAAAATAGGAAAAGAGAATGGTCGATAAAGCTCTGCAAATAGTTTACTGGTTACCATCTCTGGCCCAGAAATGACTTCAATGACATGGTATGAAAGGACAATTGTGCACCTGTCCCAGCCCAAAAGAAATGACACAGACTTGTATCCCAAGGATGGTCAGATGGCATCTTAGTGAAGAAATTCATTTGAAAACAAATGGAAATACAGAAGAGAAACAAGAAGAGATATAAAAACTGATATAATGGGAGGGGAGGAAATATTAAGCTTAAGAAAGCAAAAGTAATTATGGAAGGTACAAATAAAAGCATAGAGAGCCTTGTTAAAGGCTAATGAACACATTTTTTTGGTAAAAAAAAAACAACAACTCCCTTTCATAAAATATAAAAATCAATAAAACTGAACTGAAGCATCTGTAACCTTTTGGCTGAGATGTAATAAGCTAACTTTTAAAGATTTTATTTTTGACAAAGATCACAAGTAGGCAGAGAGGCAGGCAGAGAAGGTGGGGGAAGCAGGCTCCCTGGTGAGCAGAGAGCCCAACTCAGGGCTCGATCCCAGGACCCTGAGATCATGACCTGAGCCGAAGGCAGAGGCTTAACCCACTGAGCCACCCAGGCGCCCCATAATCTAACTTTTAAATTACAGCCAAAGGATGACTTTCCAGACTCATATTTTGATGATGGGGGTATACTTATAAAAAACTAGCTCATCATCTTATCTTTTGTGTCCCCTTTTTGAGTGAAATAGAGTCTATTTTGTATGCAAACATCGAATGTGTCTATCATTAGAATAAAAATCCCATAATTAAACATGCAGGAAAAAAAATCTGATTATCCACAGCAAGAAAACAAATCCCATCCCTGGTAATGCCGATCTACTGAAACAGTTAAGGGCAAAGATACTGAGATTTAATTTCCTAGGGAAAGTCAGTTCTACTACCTACCAATAAAAATGCAATAAAGTGAACTCTGAAGAAAAGTCTTCTGTCATTTGCTAGAAATGTCATGACTGGCTAAGACATAAGAACTACAAAAAAAAAAAAAAAGTGAACCAATCAGGTGCATCTACTGATATTTTTATAATTTATTAAACACAAAAAAATTTAACTCAATTCTTATATTTAACACACGCTTTGGTCCAAATATGCGTAAGTAAACCTTCTTGTCAAAGGAATGAGAAAAATAACACAAGCTATCACTAAATTCTGGCATAGGTCCTGGCTCATGGGTTTTGCTTACCAAATATTTGTTGAATGAATAAATAACCTAAATATGATTTGTATTTGCTTTGTATTTTGGCACGAGTAGTGCCAGCTTTTCGATGAAAGGCATTTCTGGGCCTACTCAAGTATTTTCATTCTTTGAGCGGTGCGGGCAGAGGCTGGGATTGGCAAACACAGTTTAGCCTATAGCTGAACCTCCAGCTGTGGAGGAACCCAAGGGCTGTCTGCATTCTGAGTTTTGTGACTTCGGACTCAGCTTCTCCCCACAAACGCTGACCAAGTGCACTAGCCCCGAGGAAGGGAGATGAACATTTTACGTGCAGATGACTGGCACACTGCATAGAGAAAGAACTGGAGGATTTACAAACACGTGTATTTTTATAGGAAGGAGTGTGTGTGTGTGTGTGTGTGTGTGTGTGCATAAACCACTACCAACAAGTAATTAACCGGATTAGCACAATCTTTCAACAAACCAGAAACCAGGATTTTTTCTGGACGAAGTGAATACGATCAGTCTTCCATACACAAATAATTTACAGTTGGCAGCATGTGACAACTAAGCGGTTATTTTTTGCAGAGGACACCTTAACCCTGGACTGAGACTTCGATGATACCCTAAGATCAGAAATACGAATTAAACTCTTTCAACACGATTATGGCAGAGAAAGGAAAGGACGAAGAAAGACGATAAAAATTAAGATGACGTTTTTCCATAAGTACTTTAAAATCATTTTTATGATATATGTTCCGTACTTTCTAAATGGGTCTGCTCAGCAGGCAATTAAAATTATTCCTGGAGTAGTCAGACTGTATAGCAATTAAGCCTTTGTTATGTTTTCATTATTTTACCTAGAAAGCCAGTAACATGGAATAAAAAGGGATTTAAACATGGCCTCTTAGGCAACAGCTCTTTGACGTACTTGTTTAGGTTAAAAGGTAATTTTGCAAAGAGGGTGGAAATAACCTGGCCATCAAGAAGTGTCAGTACCATCTTGGTGGTCCACACCTCTTCCAAATTCCCTTAGTCTCTACACCCTCCCCTCCACCATGAGGCAACACCACCGAGTGCCGGCCTTCTTGGTGAGGTGATCACCGCCACTTCAAAATCACAAAAAAAAGCTGAGGCGTTGAGCAGAGCAGTTAGACAAGGCAGAAATATGGAAGTTCAGACCCTTCCAGGTTCAAGTGGGGTGGAAAACCCAAACATGGAATCAGCTGGGTTCTCCTCATCGCTGTTGCCGCTTTTCTTTACCAAACATGGAATTCTCTGTTGTGAAATTCAATCACTTTCAACAGGCATCTAGAACTTGATCTGTATCTCTTAGCTTCATGAGATTAGTGGCATACAGTTCCCTGAAATAACCATTTTTTCACAATATCACACAGCTTATCTAGATCTTCGTTTAACCTGCGTGGATCCCGATGCTAGGTGGTACACACTGTGTTCCACTCCGACGGGCTGGGAGGGAAGAAGTAAGGGAGGGGCCTATCTAAATTCCTGTCCTGGACATTAGTGCCTGGTAATGATAAAAGGAAAGACCTCTATGCTTTTTTTAAAAGGTGATTTTATTTTCTGATGTTTAACTTAACGAAAAATAATTTTATAGGTAAAGCATGTTGAAAAGGCAATAAAGGTTTTTTTTTTTTTTTAATTTTGAATTTCGGTGACATGTTTCACATGGCATTAGACTTCTTTTTTATTTCTTTACAAATTCCCCCAAAGCCTTTTTAAAGATTTATTTATTTATTTGACAGAGAGAGAGAGATCACAAGCAGGCAGAGAGGCAGGCAGAGAGAGAGGAAGGGAAGCAGGCTCCCCGCTGGGCAGAGAGCCCGACGCGGGGCTCCATCCCAGGACCCTGAGATCATGACCTGAACCGAAGGCAGAGGCTTTAACCCACTGAGCCACCCAGGCGCCCCCTCAAAGCTTTTTTAAACAGAGTTGTCAGCTCTGTTTGTTCCACTATCTGATTTACAAAGAGTCCACGGATGAGAACAAGTACCAAGTCGGGAAAGTTGTTGCCACATTTCCATTGAAAATCCTACTTTTGAACGGATGAGCAGGATCTACCCTTCCTGCTCTCTGTTCGCTCCGATTCTGGCAAGAGGTGCACAGGAGCAACTGACATGTTGGGGGAAGGGACAATTTTCAGCTCTGGTCCACTCAGGGGGCTCAGCCCCTGGGCCCGAGGGTTGTGCAGGGTCTGTGTTTCATTACTCCAGCACTGGGATTCTCCTTCCCATGTGACCTGGGAGGCCTTGGCCACGCTATCTGCGGCCTACCCCGCCTGAGGACCATTGCTCCAAACCTGTAAGAATGGAGGGAGAAGAGAAGCAAGGCTGTCGCCTCAGCCATGTGGAGTGACTGTTTCTGCCTTCTTTTCACCACTAAACCAAAGGCTGGTGCCCCTGCTTCTCATCATTCCCTACTCCCCCTCTCTCAATCTCTCAGTGGGCAGCCGGGATGGCTCTCCGAGAGATCTCCACAGGCCTACCTGTGAGCTTGTCTCAGTCTCCACCCTCCTCTCTAGTATCTGACACCATTAGTCACCCCTTCCTTTCCAAAACTGCTGGCTGGCTCTCTGCCAACCCATCTAGGCATGCCTCCTCTCGCTGCGTGGCCACGTCCTCCGCTTTGGCTGACCCGGATGGATGATCATTCTCCCAGAACCCTATGCCCAGCCCACTGTTGTTCTGCCCACTCATGACTCTCTTGGCCAATTCTGAACTGAGCTATTGTGTGAATGGAGGTAAAGCAGGACTCTCACTTCTTCAGCCCATTCCCCCTGCCGAAGTTGGAGTCGACCCTGTAATGGCCCATCCAACCTGGTGAGGGGTGGAAGAACCTCAAGTCCATTAACTTGGCTTCCTGATTTTCCTGTTGCTGATACTACCATTCCATTTTTATACTTGGGTACCCTCATAACACCAGCTAGCAACCTCAGCTTCTTGGAACTGTTCCTCCTCCTTTCCCCTACACACCAAGCACAGGAGCAGAGCTCTGTCCATTCCTTCCTAAACAGTCTCTCTCTGTGTGGACACCTCTGGTTTCACATCGCCTGGGTAAGTGCCCTCACCTGCTTAAATACCAACTCTTAGAAGACATTTTCCTCCAGTCCCCATGTGAACACAAGTCCTCTCTACTCACCATGACTATTCTGTAACACAACCGTGACATTTCATGTATTCCTGATGCATAATAACAAAACAAAATCCAGAAACTAGAGCTAACGAGGGTATAAACTTACAGTCCATTCAGGAGAGTTAAACTAATCACTCCCTTAGTGCGTCTGTTTGTTTTGCTCCCCCTATAGAAGGTAGATGTGAATTAACAATAAATTGAATAATTTCATTAAGTCAATCCCACACTTTGATCCATTCATGTGCTTGGCTACGTTGTATATAATAAAAAGCAAATGAAGTTCACTAAGCCATTAGAATGCAACCTGAACACGTGATTTCAAAATCACCTCCACTGCTGTCATTCGAAATCTTTGCTTTAAAGAAGCAAGGGTTGCCTTTTAACCTTACCTCAAAGCCTTGGTGACTGAAGTTCCACAGTTAGAACAACATTTGAAAAGTTCAAGAAAATTAAGTCCATTCAGGATGTTCATGTGTTTACAGATTTGGGCACTTTTCCAAAGGAAGGCAAGGTTTTTAAATGGTATTTTAAATGCCCATCAGGCAGGCACCAGCCATACAGACACAATGAAATATGAGGCCTTCTGGTTAGGACGAACAGTGACCGCACGAACCTACCCAGCAGCTGTTCTGGGTCTTTAAAGAGTGAGGCTCTCGTGTGTCCTTGGCAAGCCACTAGTGAGCTAGCAAAATTATAACTTTTTTTAAAAAATTTTTTTTAAAGATTTTTATCTATTTATTTGACAGAGAGAGATCACAAGTAGGCAGAGAGGCAGGCAGAGAGAGAGAGAGGGAAGCAGGCTCCCTGCTGAGGAGAGATCCCGATGCAGGACTCGATCCCAGGACCCTGAGATCATGACCTGAGCCGAAGGCAGCGGCTTAACCCACTGAGCCACCCAGGCGCCCCGCAAAATTATAACTTTTAATGCTGGATTTAGTGAAGTATGGAGCAGTAGGGAAAAAAAAGAAAAAGAACAAAATCCCTAAATCAATGCACAGACAGTTGTTAATTTATCCTCTCTGTTAGGAGAGTTGGAAGAGGAATGATTCAGTTAAGTGTGGTTGCATGCAAAAAAATTCAAAGGAGGCTAACTTGCTATTCTTCCATAATTAACAGAAGCCATAACACATTCCTAGACTGAGGTTTCATATCCTGGCCGGCCAGGGGCAGAATCGGCATCTGTCAGGAGCAGAGCCCACAGCCCCCCGGTGCCCGCAGGCTAGTCGTGGGAGGGTTAGTGCGGGCAAACAGGTGATTAGGGAGCGAAGGGAACTCTGCCGGTCCAGGGTTTCCAAGTGCTCTCTCAATCCCCTTGTCCTAGACAGCCCACCTCTTTGACTGGTTTCTCTGTCAGTGGATGAGGGAGGCAGCTCACATAGGTTATCACGAATGTGGCCAATGACCTGGAGAAGCAGGTATTACTCTGCCCGATTTACAGACAAGGAAACAAGTTTGGGATAAGGCGAGTAATGTGGCCAACATCAGGGAGGTTGGTTCAACTCTAGAAACTACCTTGTCACTGCCAGTGGAGACACTATGCTGCATCCCCCAGGGGGTACAGTCTGGTTGCTGCAGTGACTGTGGGATGCGACTGGCTTCGAGTGGATGGGGACCGGAACCGATTCGTGTTCTGTGACATGCTGGACAGTCCTCACCCCGGAAAGAACTGGCCTGCCCCACAGGCAACAGCGCCCCTTCAAGAACACCGTACCATGATGCTCCTGGAGTCTGAGGCCGCCTTGAGATGCCTCAGAAATCAGTGTCATCAACAGTATGAGGGGGCATGTAGGTGGCCGGAAACTTCCAGCAACACTGGTACCTAAGTGAACGTACATGACTCTTTTCTTAATAAACACTATGTAGCTAACAAAAGGTGGACCCACTTAAAGACTTCACTAGATACTCAAGGATAAAAGGGAAATAAACACTGGTTGAAACATGAAACTCAACCGTACAGCTTCTCCAATCCCAGCTTCCGGGCTTGATGGCGTCTTCACTGGCACGACGGCTCAGAACCACCACAGGAAGTCAGGGCTCAGGAAACCGTCATTCCTGTGTGGAAAGTTTGAGTGTACCCCTCGTGGCCACCCCCTTGTCCCTTCTCCCCTGCTCCCTACACACAGCACACCACAAAAACCGCATCCCTGTGCCCCTCTTTCAGCAGGTCCAGCCAATGGGGGCCCCTGGCAGGAGACGTCCATGTGAAGTTACCAGAGGCGAGACAGACTCCAAACTGAAGTCCGTGGCTCTGCTGAAGGTAACAAATGTTATGACTTCTGCAGACTTCCATGTGAGGCAGAACAATGGCCCCCAAAGATAGCCACGTCCTACTCCCCAGACCCTGTGATTATGTTACCACATATGGCAAAAGGAAGGATGACCATAAACAAGGGAGATTATCCTGGATTACGTGGGTGGGCCTACTGCACTTACAAGTGTCCTGAAAAGTAGAAGAGGGAGACAGAGGAGGTCTTCCTGAGAAGGACCTAAGTCACTGCTGCTGCCTGTGAAGGTAGAAGAAGGGGCTACAGGCCAAGAAATGCCAGGCGGCCTCCAGAAGCTGGAAAGGGAGAGAAAACAGATCCCCCCCAAAGCCTCCAGAAAGGAAAGAAGCCCTGTTGGCACCTCAGACTGATCTGTCAATCAGTGGGTTGATCTGGGCCCATCAGATCTATATCACACTTCTGACCTCCGAAAGTCCTGCGCTGGTTTAAGCCAGTGGGTTCACGGTACATCGTCAGGGCGGCCGTTGGAAACAAACACACTCTTTTCAGGTTCTGGTAACTCTGCACTCTTCTCGCAGGCACAGATCGCTGAACTTCCTCAGTGCCTCCTACCCATCCCTTTGTAGACAGTCTCGTCAGTCAAAAAACTCCCCCCATTTTGCCTGTGCCCTTCTTAGAACCCAGAGTCATCGACCCATGGCTTTTCTTCTGCTAAAAGAAAATTAATCTTTTTTCACTCATAGCTCCAAATGGAGCCAAATTTATTGAAACCCAGAACTCGTCTACATTTGTCAGTAACCTATTCATTTATTTCTTTTTTTTTTTTTAAAGATTATTTATTTATTTATTTGATAGACAGAAATCACAAGTAGGCAGAGAGGCAGAGAGAGAGGAGGAAGCAGGCTGTCCGCAGAGCACAGAGCCGGATGCGGGGCTCGATCCCACAACCCTGGGATCATGACCTGAGCCGAAGGCAGCGGCTTTAACCCACTGAGCCACCCAGGCGCCCCCATTTATTTCTTTTAAACAAACAGCGCACTTTGCTATTCTACATTTCTTTCTCTACCTCAAAAGCCACTAGGCCAACCAGCAAGTCAAGAGTCAATCCAAAATGATGATACCTGGCACACACTTTTTTAGAATATTATTTCAAGACACTGCCTATAATTTATAATATTCTGAGAATAAAACAGTCCTTCTCCCATTCTTACCTATGCAGCATTTTTTTTTGTGAAGCTACTTATACATAAGAAAGCTATTTGCTTCATGTAATCTGTGGCCTTAAACTTCAGAAACTTTCGGGCTATATCAGATGTCAGCCTTGGTTAGAACAGTGTTATTTCAGGGTAACCCAATTAGACACTGTAAATACTAAGCAGCTAAGTCCTTGGGGCTGTATGTGTAGAAGGCAGCATTGCCAACCACACAGAACAGGGAAGATGGGAGTGGTCAATGGGCAGGCAGAGGGGTGCCATGGGAACAGAGCCTGACCACAAGGCACCCAGAGTTCTAGGCCTAGCTCTGCCAGCCACTGGCTCTGTGTCCTTTGGCAAGTCAACTTTTCCTCTGGACCTCAGCTTTTTCCTATCCATAGTAAAGGAAACTAGATCACTTTTAATAACCCTCCAGCCCTCATGTTCTGTGGGTCTATAAAATACCGAGTTGGAAAGTGCTACAACATGCTAATCAAAAGTTAGGGAAGGATAATTATAACTAGCCTTAGCAATGGTCACTCATTAATTCTTTCAGTCCATAGTTACTGAAGACAACTCTATGCCCGGTACTATTTTTGGTGCTGGGAATAAAATGACGATTAAGATACCTATCCTTGGGGCGCCTGGGTGGCTCAGTGGGTTAAAGCCTCTGCCTTCGGCTCAGGTCATGATCCCAGGGTCCTGGGATCGAGCCCCGTGTCGGGCTCTCTGCTCAGCGGGGAGCCTGCTTCCTCCTCTCTCTGCCTGCCTCTCTGCCTACTTGTGATCTCTCTCTGTCAAATAAATAAATAATCTTAAAAAAAAAAGGATACCTATCCTTTCCCCTGAAGGACTTAATTATTTTGAAGAGAAATAGATATTAAAGTGTTAGAGCTGGTATATTAGAAGTTAACATGGGCTTCACTGGGGACAGAGACATGAGTGTTTGATTCTAATACTCCTGGAAAGAGAGGCAATAATCAGGCTTGATAAAATCTGCTTTACAATAATTATTTACCAGTAGCCCATAAAACAAAGTAGGACAGTTGGTTAAAAACAAAAACAAAGGCAAAACATCACAGCCAAAACGATTAGCGGTGATATCCATCTTTACTGATTGCTCTGGCTAAGCAAATTATCAAATTATCAGCTGTATATATTAACTGCATCCATGGACAAAATAATCCAATCAGGAGTGCTTCTCCAGAAATTTCACACAGTAGCTTCTTGGTTGTGTACAGGAAATGAGTTATAAATGGAATATAGAAATAAAAAGTGAGTGTTCTAAAATGTAAATTAAGCATCACTCTTTTGAGTTAAGAATGAATTTAAGCTCAGAAATTAAAGGATACAATAGTCAATATTTTGTCTATATTAAAAAAAACTTTTAAAATAGAGGTATATAAGGTTGTCCTTTTTATTAAAAGATAGTACTGGTCCAGAATTTATTATTTTTCTAAAGTAAATGAATATAGGGTCTTTGATGAAATCTATTCCTGCTTTGCATCTCAAACTGAGAATTAAAATGTCTTCACGTTAGATTATTTTTTTTTTTCATTTGACAGACAGAGATCACAAGTAGGCAGAGAGGCAGGCAGAGAGAGAAGAGGAAGCAGGCTCCCTGCTGAGCAGATAGCCTGATTCAGGGCTCGATCCCAAGACCCTGGGATCATGACCTGAGCCGAAGGCAGAGGCTTTAACCCACTGAGCCACCCACGCGCCCCTTCACATTAGATTTTAAAAGAGGAATGTACCAGTTGGAAACGGAGCTCCTTTGGTAAGACAGAGTGTGCTCTGAACATCCTTCCTTTACCTCTGGTCTGTGTAGCCATCAACCTTTCTCTTCATGTCCAGACCCCATTTCAAGGCCCCCCCAGTGCCAAACCCACCTCTTCTGCGAAACCTTGTCTGAGCATCCCAGCTCCCCAGGACCCAGACACTCAGACAGCAGTGACAGTCTCTGCCACTCATTTGGGCCTCTCCATAAGCCAGGGCTTTTTGTGTTGCTGGTTAAGCTACTCATTTGTATTCCTTCAACGAAACCGAAAATTTCTGAGATGCCAAAACACGAGATTCCAAAATTCTTTGCATCATAAATAGTGTTTCCTTTTTCTAAACTACTTCCAATTTATGTTATTTTGCTCCTTGTAAACCATGTATAATCCTCCTTGAATCAAGGCCAAGTACAAATAAAAAAATAAAGAAACCCTGATGAGGACTAGAAATATGATATAGGGTCTTAAAACATTATTAAATGATTGAATTAAAATGTTACAATCAAATCATCATATATTATGATTATACACTCATCTGAAACAAACCCCAAAGAAAAGTCGAGCGGAAGAAGGGCATTGTTGGACTCAAAACCATGGTGCAAATTCATCTCCAGGTGGCCCTCAGGAGGACAAAGGCAGTTTTCCTTTGTGAATGTGAGGAAAAGCTACAATACCTGCGCGTGGAAGCATCACATACAAGAGCATGCATAGAGGTCACTAATTCTTTTTTTTTTTTTTTTTTAAGATTTTATGTATTTATTTGACAGAGATCACAAGTAGGCAGGGAGAGGAAGAGAAGCAGGCTCCCTGCTGAGCAGAGAGCCCGATGTAGAGCTCGATCCCAGGACTCCGGGATCAGGACCTGAGCTGAAGGCAGAGGCTTTAACCCACTGAGCCACCCAGGCTCTCCCATTAATCGTAATTCTAAACTGCAGTCTTCTTTATGAGTTGAAGTTGTATGCCTTTGAGAACTGGCTCATCGAGTCTGTATTATTCCTAAACATGGTCTTACGGGAGGTGACCAGAGACAGATCTGAGAGAATATTCAGGAATAAATAAAGCCTTTCCAATGTCCTGTCATCATTAAGCTCCCGCAGAAGATTCAAGTAGGCGATGAACACAAATCACAAATTATCAATGGGAGCCATAATTTAGTTTTGTGATGCCAATCTACGTAAAATCTTCTAGCCCTCAAGCACAAAATCAGTCCTCTCAGACCTTGAGACCAGCAATTTTGCTTCAGGGTAGTCAAACAGCCATAGATGCAATATGGAGAAGCATTAGCATATCTTATTATATACCTCTATCTTTGCAAATATATATCGGAGCATATATGAATCTGTCACACCTACATATATTACCTAATACAAAAATCGTAGCAAATTATAGGACTAAACCAATTTAATCTCAGGGCTGTTCTATGGTTACAGTTTTCAAAGTAACTCCAAATTCCATCCAAACCAAAATGTTTCTAATGCTCGTGGGTCACCTATTTTTTTTTTCCATCTGCAATCATGTTTTTCAAACAAAAAAATCAACCCTCATTGGAATAAATCAAGCTTTATGAATTACAAATCAGAGGATACTTACTGATTTATAGCTGTTTGATCAAAAGACTTACTTTTAAGAAGGAAACAATTTCTTCTTACATGATGACATCTTCCCAAATCAGCTTTAAGTATACAATTTAACTCTTTGAGAAATATGAATGCTAAATATCAGGAGACAAGCTGTATTTATTGACCTAGCCCATATATTTCATATTATAAGACAATATTATTTCCAACTGTCTCCCACTGCCTGTCAGTATTTGACATAAAATTTTATTTCTAAATAAACTAATCATGGCAGCATTCATTCTATCATCATCCTGATAGGAAAAAAACACAAAGAGAGGGAGAGGAAATTCAGCTGTATAATTTGTAGGACAAGCCTGATTAAATGAAGTCAGAAAATTGTATTTTTTACTCTTCAATGTTAAGTCATTTTCCTTCACAGTGGAAAGAATGGGCCCCAACCCTAAGTGCTTCAGGGAAAAACACTGGGGGACAAATGATAAAATTAAAAGGTCACAGTTGCCTGTGTTTATCACAGCATTTCAGGGATATATAAAATATGTATAAAAGATGATCGGATATATAGGAGTATAATCATTTGGGTCAAGAAGGCTAAATAAGCATAATCAACTTGAATTATTCCCTCTTAGAATTCCAATTTAGTTACCCGAAGTGTTAAACAACCATATTTCCTACATATAAATGTAGAGAACAGGGTAGGAATTAAAGCCTACTAAATACTACTTTACTGACATTACTGCCTTGCTGAAAAATTAACTTCTCCCAAACTCTTCTAGGATAAGTTCCAAACTTCACTGTGCAGACTATAAAATGCTCCTTACTTTGGCTGCTTCCTACCTATGTAATTTTATGAACCCCTACCCCTCCACAGGCCCAGCATTCACCCTCTCCTGAATGGATCTTACTTTCCCATCTATGCTCAAACCCGCCGCACCCCTTCCTGGAATGCCCTCCCTACTCCCCACCACTCAGGGGCTGACCTAAAGTCCCCCTTTGCCACCAGGGTCTTCTGACCACTCAAGCCACAGAAAACACTGAGAATATTTAGAATTTCTATTTAGATAGTCTCCCCAAAATGTATTTTAAATATTTCTATGTATATAAAGATAGATCCTCTTCTGAGTAGAGTCCTGGTAGGAGAGACTTTGTCTCTGAGATCTCGGAATCACCCAAAGTCACAGCTAGAACAGGTAACTGCTTCCCTTCAACACTTGGTTGTTTTCCGTAACTCCTGAAGGTAACTGTGCTGATATGACAGCTTCTAAGTGCAGGATAAAAAATGATCTTCTGGGTCAAGAAGGCTATGAGAGCTTAATCAGTTAATGGAGAATTTTTTAACAGTTTCCTTTGGGGATAGTTTAGTTATGTAATATTGGCAAACACATAATGCTACATAAAAATGGGGTTAGAGGAGGCAATTTGAAATGTATGTATAGAATATCAGAGAAAGTCTGATGCCTTCTTTAGGTGCTACCTTTCTATCTACCAAAGGCATAGGCTTTACCCAGTCTTAGCACCTCAAGCTGCACACTTCAAATGGGCACATTTTATTGAATGTAAATTGTATGTCAAAGTCAAGTTTTAAGAGAATTTTTTAAAGCTTAGTTTTGACCCTCCCTACAACATAGACAATAGGTTATATATGGTACCTAAAGAGCTAAAAAGGACTAATCTGACAATTCCGTTTTCTTTTTCCTTGTGATACCATTCTATTTTCTTAAGGCATGACCTGTGGGTTCCCCTTACCCAGAACTAGACTCTTCCTAAATTGTAACCATGACTCACTATCAGGATGATGCTTAGGAAACAGAGATGAGAACAGCCAGCCCAGTGGCCTGCTCAGAAGACATGGGCTAAATGTAGAGATCAGGAAAGTTATTCTCAAAACCATGAGATTGGTTCAAATTTCTCCTTGCTTTTTTCATAAATAGAGCTTTTGAGGGTGGAGTGCACCTGGGTGGCTCAGTCGGTTAAGTGGACAACTCTTGATTTTGGCTCAGTTCGTCATCTGTCGTGAGATGGAGCCCCGTGTCGGGCTCCACACTGAACATGGAGCCTCCTTGGGATTCTCTCTCTCCCTCTCCCTCTGCTCCAAACCCCAGCTTACACACTCACTCTCTCTAAAATGAACAAATGGATGAATGAATGCATAGGGCTTTGGGGGTTTTCTCTGGTGGGGGTGGTATACTTGGGGAGAGGAGGACTTGCCATGAAATATGCTGCATTATGCTGATCCTTCTGTCTTCTTCAAAGGCTAGGTACGGAAATACTGCTTCTTGGTGGCTTCCTCTCTCCATAGCCTCACCTTGCTTTGCTCCCAGGTTTTGATGCCATGATCAGTCCCCGAGATGGAGTGATAAAGATGTGTCAGTTGTCCAGAGTATGTTATAAAAGTATCATTCGTTTCTGATCTAATAATAGAACTGCAGAGTTTTACTATCTGCGTGGACAAATGTGAAACCAATGGTCCTTTAACATCAGAAACCAGAAGTTGTAAGAGAAAAAATACTCATACAGGACAATTTGAGATTTTCTGATTATCTGAACCAACAGTGAACTTCCCCAAGGTGTGTGTGTGTGTGTGTGTGTGTGTGTGTGCGTGTGTGTGAACACACAGGGGCATATGCAAGGGGCAAGACTGAAAGGAAAATCTCTATCCAAAAGTTTGGATAAAACACTCCTATGCCCTAAATTATTATCTCATGTAGGCCAAATTTAAAGTTTTATATTATTCCAGGGCTCATAAGAAATGGATTTTAGTATTCCTCCAAAGCAAAACATAGAGTCCGAAATTTTCTGAAGGGCAAATTATTACTTATTTATCAAATTCTTATAACTTCTGGCTGTATTACATCTTATTCAGTATTTCCTGAGCATCCACTCAGCCCTTGCTAAACAACCAGAAACTATATGAAATACAGTACAAATGTACTACGTTTTGGTTATAAAGTCTGCACTGATAGTAAAAATCACAAGGTCAAAGCTACCTGTGCAAATTCCTCAAGTCACTGTCAAATTACCTTTAAGTTACAAGGGCTTGAGTTCTTGGAAGCTTTTAAAAGCCAAAAAATAATTTCTTTTGTTTCTATTACCATTTTATTTATTTATTTATTTATTTATTTATTTATTTATTTATTTGACAGAGAGAGAGATCACAAGTAGGCAGAGACGCAGGCAGAGAGAGGGGGAAGCAGGCTCCCTGCTGAGCAGAGAGCCCGATGCAGGGCTTGATCCCAGGACCCTGAGATCATGATCTGAGCTGTAAGCAGAGGCTTTAACCCACTGAGCCACCCAGGCGTCCCTCTATTATCATTTCTGCTGTGGCTTTCCCCTTCCCTGGAGCAAGGGCAGTGAAGACTTGGGTTCAGAGGGAGCACCACGTCTAAGCTTGATCCCCCATGTACTCAGTGTGCATGTGATTCAGCTCTTCCGTTTAAGAAACTGTTTATGACTTTCAAAAACTCATACTACATACATGTAACTGACATGAGCTACAGATTATGAAGCACATTTTAACACACTTTAGCAAATTAAGTTCTTGACCACAAAGTTGTGTGACTGGTGTAGAAGAAATTATCCTTCATCTCACAGATGGGGACACTGAAGCCCAGAGAAAGGGATACCAAGTGCAAGGTCGCACCCTTAAGGACTGCCCGAATTTCTGACTCCCGGTCCTGTGCTTTCTGCGGTGTACCAGTCTCTGTATATATGAAAGGGGCTTCTATACGCATGGAAAACAACACAATCCATGTAAAGGTCATGCACACTGACAGCTCTCTCTTCTGGGTAAGGACTAATGAGAAAAGAAGAACAGAAAATCCAAGGTGGAATCTGGCAGAAGAAAGATGTGGCTTAGAGGAAAGTAAGAGGATAATTCCAGGTCATGAGAATGATCCCACAAAGGCACCAGAGGAAGGGAACAGTAAGCAAAATTGCTTTGCTGAAAGAACGAACGTACTGGAAAGTGTGGTAGAATATGGTTTTGTATTCCTCCCTTGGGGTCTAATCCTGAGGATGTTATAACACTCAAACACCCAGCTCAGCTGAAGCTTAGCTGAAGAAGAGAAACAATTGCAGTAACAGGGGTTAGCAGATGTTTGCCGGCACAATGGAGTATCTGTATCCCTTTTCACATGCAAGGTATAACAGCTGATACCGCTCATGGTTGGGTACAAAGAGGAAATGAGCTTTATTGTATTTCTTATCCTTTTTTGAGGCTTGACTTTACCTCCAAGGGAAATAAATTCTTATGTACTCTCTAACACGGCTGATGGCAGAGATGCCCGTTTATTTTATATGCATTCGCAGCACTCTTAAGAATTGAAATGTTCCTCCCAAATGAAAGCGTATGTAGGAACCAAATCACTAAGCTGCTCTTCTCTTACTGCGCATAATGCATTTAGGAGTTTCCTGGCAGGTGTTTTTGTATCGGTGGCATTTCCTGAGACATAAGAAGAAGGAAGGGGTGAGAAGGGCCAGGAGGAGGGAGCCAGGGAAGATGAAATGATGTCTGGAGGGAGACAATGAAAGGCAGCCACACATACAGCTTCAGGGCCCAGGTGGTAAAAGGATGTGAGATGTCCAAAAAAGAGCTGTGTGCCTGGGCGTCAAACAAATTAAGGACATAAAACATCTCTTGCGTTTGTGCTCAGATTTCATGACCATGGGTGGCTCTCACTAGTGTATGTACTAAAGCCTTCCCATTCTTCCTTTTTCTTTGTACATAGAAAACAGCCAGGCTGCAAGAGGCAAGTCTACACAGACTTGCCTCGGGTATGTCCATAAGATTAAGTGAATCTGTCTTTACAGTCCCACTTCCCTTCTCTGGAACTTTCTACTGTTTCTGGCCTACGCATGAACACAGAGCAGTGACCCTGCCTCCAAGGTATTCTACCCTCCATTCTGTCTCCCTCCTATCACCAATCCCATGTCGATTTATTCCACCTTAACCCACTAGCACAGGGATTTGCAGATAAAACCAGATCCCAGGAACTTCAATGGAAATGAACTGGTCATTTCAAGAAGTCTGGAGAGATCCTTGGAGGCAGGGCGCTTTCCCCATACGGATCCAAGCCCCTTGAACTTTGGTAACCACTATTTCCACTTACACTCAGGGGTGGCTGAGAGAAGCAACCCATCTATAGTTTAAAGTTCAGTGTGATTTATTTGACCCACTAAGATTACTGAAAACCAAATTCTCTGGTTAGGTTGAGTAAATAGCAAAGTGGAGAAAACGAGACAATTTTAACCTTGCTTCAGATAGCTAATGCCAGTCATAACCCCCAAATCTGAAAAAGGTCAGCTGGCTACCCGACATTTCTAGAACTACTTCCATTTGTGTTAGAAATTAAATTCCTCTGCACGGTGGACATGAATGTCCTCAGTCAACAGGGCAAGGGGCTACAGTAGCCCACAACTTGCTGTTAAAATAAGTATCAATGCAAGTATAATGTAACTTTTTACCAGGCTCAGAAACAATCAGCTGTGCTAACTCTCCCCAAAGAGGCAGGAGCCACCAGCCAGGCAGACAGGCTATTAGGCTGAGAGCCTGAGTATTCGCTGGGGCAGGTCCATCCACTCATCGGCTAATTATTTTATGGATATGCTTCCCGCAAATATGATCTCCATGGAGCTCTCAGGGATGGGGAAATGCCTTGGAAATTGTCCACTTTCACAGATCAGAGCCAAGTTTAATGCCAATAAAGAGCCTCAGAAGATGAGCTCATAAACCAGTGACCTTTTTCCTGGTAATTAGGAGAATCACAGAAGCCACAATGCTGAAGGCATCACTTTACACTTCGATCATGGAGACAATGGGAACCTCTCACAGTGGGTAACAGAACACCAAGGCCAGGCTAGACAGAGAGCCAAGCTCATGGGAGCCAAATAACATCCAATAAGACCCTCAACCCCCATATACCCACCCACTGTCCACACCACAATCAGACCAACTAGCTTAACTCACCGTTGCTATTTGTTCCTGCGTATGTTGCGGGGGAGGGGTGCGGTGAAGGGGAGGTGGGGGGGGCTGAAAAGAGGGAGAGGACAGAAACCTATACATGGGGAGGTGGACGACACGCAGCAGGGCTTCCTACAGCCCAGCCACTACATACCACCTGTACCATTTCCCACCGTATCTGCCTCCCGCCAGGATCATTATTCACTTATTTTTTAAAACACACCTTATCCACGAAAAACAAATATCACATTCCAGATGTACCTTCTAATAAACATAGAGCAGAACTACTGACTTTTTTTCGGAACCCCCCCCCCCCCCGAGTGCAAAGAAGATGGGCTCCGGACCCCAGACAGTAAAGGCCCAGGGGGCAGAGTGCGCTCTCCTCCCCTAGGTGACACCTGGACAGGATCCAGAGCTCGCGTTCCCCAGGGCAGCCTCCTGAACGACCCGGAGCAGAAGCAGACAGGCTCAGGTGAACTTCCAAGCACCGACCACAGGACTGTCTGGGTGTTACTTAATCACTGTGCTCCGGAGTGGCCACAAACCTCCTTTTCACAGTGGTTGTAGAGAGCAAATGAAATAACACACCAGAGCACTTAGCTCTTCTGCTCAGTAAAACGTGCCTCCTAGAGTTGTTGCCACTGCTATATCGTTTTAACTCTAAAATGATGATAAGCAAACACAGTTCCTATTAAGGACTGCCCGAACCCCACTGTTTTCAGCTAATGATGATTAAGGGATTGGCTTACTAGGTGAAGGCATTATGCTAAGCCCTGGACCTTAACTCTCTTTTGATCCTTATCTCTTCCAAACCTTCCAATAGCCCTATAAGGTGAGTATCATTAGTATCCTTATGTTACAGAGGAAAAAAGGTGGGACTTGCCCCAGGTCATTCGGTAATAAATCAGTTAGCTGGCTTCCACTCCAGCGTCTGTGAAAGCATTAAACACTGGAAGACATGAAGGAGTGAGCTACCTACGAGGGCAGCACCCTCAACTTGACTTTCATGACCCCTCAACCACAAAAGTGGACCTGTAAAAGGCCAAACCTAACTGAGGAAAAATCAATTCAAGTAGATTTTCCTATTGTATTATTAAATTAAATGTAATAAGTGCTTTCAACTAAATTCATTTCCAAGATATTAGCCAAAAAACTCACACTTGAGGCACTCGCGACTAGCAATTTGGTATAGCAACACTCCCAAGAATGATGAGGAAGTCCTGAAGAAGGACAGACAGGCAGCTGCAGTGACCCCGAAACACTTTTCTCTTGAATACCTCTTCTAACGCTTGCCTTGCGGACCAGCTCTCTCCCAAGAATATTCTCTGGTAGCTATTCAAGTATTCTGTACTGTCATAGAATTGGTTTATATTCCCTGTTCCATTTCACGGAGGCTGCCATTATGAGGGTTCTTAGTCTCACCGTTCTTTCATGAAATCTGTTTTAGCACCACGAATGCCAAGTGTGACAATCCCAGTGACAGAGCTCCTACTATGTCCCGTGCGATGGTGAGCGCCGGTTAAAAACCCACCAGTTCTTTTCAAGGGGCACCAGAAATCGAGTTGAACAGCTCTCTGACAGCTGAATACATTTTCAAGTATGGATTCTGTAGATTAGTTGGGACCGCTGTAATGTTTTTTAAAAAATTATGGGACTCTGCCAAGTGGGGAAAAACACAGTGGATAAGACATGTCTGTTCTCCTCAAATGAAGCTTGTTTGAGGACAGGTATGAAACAATAAAGTAGCCTGCCTTACTGAAACCTTTTCACACAAAGCTTTCATGGTCCCATTTTGTATACTTACACAAGCAAATGGGAATAACACATTGTCCTTGGGAGATGGGGCGGGAGAAATGGGCTCAAACCACCCTACAAACTACAAACAACACAGCCCCCTCTGCAATGTGCACTTCCCTTTGTCAGCGAAATTCTTATTTACTGCCCTGCAGTTCCTGTTCTATGACCTCCAGTAAATGAGCTCCGGTCACTCCCCTCCCTGAATGTCTACTGCAGTTTCAGTCTGTTCTACTGAGGGAAGCTTAACTTTTGAACCCTCTCCCACGAACCAGTGCTTCCCCACTGGACCGGGACACCGCACGTGTAATGGACATGATGCTCGCTGCCATGAGCCTGGGTGCTCCCTGAGCACGTATACTGAGAAGGTCTCATTCTTCCCCTTACCTCAGTACCCAACCCATTTTTCGAACACCGTGCTGTGATCAAGAAGGGTTTGTTAAATGAACGACTGCTTTTGTTTCTTCTCTACCTGGTTTGCCAGTTCCCAGGTTCCCAGGAGTAGGACGCGGATAAAGTTCTGAATCTCTGGTGGGAATTATGGAAAGCAGTGGAGGAATTATTATTACTCTTTTTTTAAAAAAAAAAAAAAAACTTTCCAAACCTTTACAAGTATTAAAAACCACAATTTGGAGCATCTGGGTGGCTCAGCTGGTTAAGTGTCTGATCTTGATCTCAGCTCAAGTCTTGATCCCTGGGTTATGAGTTCAAGCCCAGTGTGGGGCTCTTTGCTGGGCGTGGTGCCTACTTAAAAAAACAAAAACAAAAACAAAAAACAAGGGGCGCCTGGGTGGCTCAGTGGGTTAAAGCCTCTGCCTTCCACTCAGGTCATGATCTCAGGGTCCTGGGATCGAGCCCCCCCACATCCGGCTCTCTGCTCAGCAGGGGGCCTGCTTCCTCCTCTCTCTCTGCCTGCCTCTCCGCCTACTTGTGATCTCTGTCAAATAAATAAATAAAATCTTAAAAAAAACAACAAACAAAAAAACAAAACAAAAACCTACAGTTTACCTCACAACGTTTAAATTCGATCTAGAGAAAACTGGCAGGGTAATGGCAGAACGGGGAGGAGAAAGAGAGGACAGGAAAACTATAAGCTTTTAACTCAGAATAGGTGAGGTCTGGAGGCCACTTTTGTGCCTCACAGACTCTGTGGCTTGGGCACTGCAATCTTCATGGGCTGGGCTCTTAGACTCCCAAATGAGGATCTTAATGTCTTCTATGTATCTGAGGAGATGGGGTTTAAAAAAAGATTTATTTTAGAGAATGTGTGTGTGATAGGGAAGAGGGAGAGAAAAACCCCAAGCAGACTCCCTGCTGAGCACAAAGCCCAACACAGGGCTCGATCCCAGGACCCCGAGATCATGATCTGAACCAAAACCAAGAGTCAGATGCTTACCTGATAGAGGCACCTAGGCATCCTGGGTTTGGAGGATTTAAATGCATGGCACACTTCCTGGGCTTAAAATGCTCTAAGTATGTTGGCTTCCTTCCTCTTCCCAGGGCCATTTTTCAGCTTCTAATTATCTGATTTAAAGGAATTGTGATAATCAAGCTCCTGGGTGGGGGTGAGGGGACTGGGATGTAAAAATTAAGATCTATGACACTGCTATAAAGCTAAACATTTGAGATGGAAATTTTAATGTTTATAAGAGATCGAGTAATCTTTTAATTTGCGATGAACAAAATGAGGAGTCTGAAAGGTAATCACAATTGAAGAGCATCTTGAGCAATAAGGGTAAGATCATAGATTCAAATGTAATTCTAAAATGCCTAGTTCTCCTTTTTTCTGTGGCAAGTCATTCTTTTACCTTTATATTTATTTATATATTCATTTTTGGAGAGGGAGGGTGAGAAAGCTGGGGGAGGGTGCCAGGACAGAGGGAGAGAGAGAGAATCTTTTTTTTTTTTTTTAAATTTTTGAAAGATTTTATTTATTTGACACAGAGAGAGACGGAGTGAGAGAAGGAACACAAGCAGGGAAAGCAGGGGAAGTGGGAGAGGGAGAAGCAGGCTTCCTGCCGAGCAGGGAGCCCGATGTGGGGCTCCATCCCAGGACCCTGGGATCATGACCTGAGCTGAAATCAAGGGTTGGATGCTTAACCGACTAAGCCACCCAGGCGCCCCTGTGGAAGGTCATTCTTATGCTGTTCTTACTGAATGTTGGATTGTTCTTACTAGACATATGCCTCTGAGTAACACCTGCTCAGATGAGGGGAAGGGCAAATTCCAGCACTGATGATTATTTTCTTGACAAACACTCAATATCTAATAGATATTTGTGGACAGGGCCTAAAATATTAAAATTATACATCCTGCCTTCACTGACTTAAAAAAAAAATGTATTCTTGCAAAGTAGCCAGGAAGAGGCAGACCTGATAGTGAGATTTAACAGAAAGATTTAGGTTGTCTACAAACAAATCAGACCGGATCTGAAAAATCTCATCTAACCAGTTCACTGAGGCTGAGCTCAAATTCTGCATTTCGGGTTCGGCTAAATCCTGCTGGTCTTGAAAGATTGCAGTTAGGTGTACTCTCTCGGCCTCGTCCAGTTGCTGTGATAGGTGCACTGCATTTTCCTCCAAGGACAACACACAGTTCCGTAACTCGTGGGGTGTCCAAGCACACCCCTCGCACATTAATGAGCAGAAAATTGATTACTGCCTCAAGGAAAGGTGAGAAGAAATTGCCTCATAATTGATGGTATTTATAAATGTCTTTATCAGTCAGTCCCTCTAATGAACAAGGAAGCTTGGTGGAAGCACAGTGGCCCAGGAAGAGCCCCCCCACCCCTCCGCCATTCCCCCACCCCCGCCTGCCCCGCCCGCCCCATGGTGGAGACTGAGCGCAGGTCCCAGGACAGGGCGGTGGCTAGCCCTCACTAGTTCATACCAGCTTGTCCCCAAACTGCCTGTGCCTCAGTTTCCTCCACTATAAAATGAGAGAGAGCTAAGAAGGATGTCCTGGCTGATCCTTTAGTATCTGGGGATTTATACTAATTGTTACAGTTTCACCCAACTCCAAACGGAATTATTTATACTTTTTCTCATGTAGTGTCGATTACCACTGAACCATATTTTCATTTTAGAAAGTCTACTCCACTGATTTCATGGTATCCTAAATTCTACTTAGCTGACTAAGAAAAAGACTTGGCCTTCATCATGGACAGTTTTTTGTTACTTCTGGAACCAATTCATTTTCCCTTAATTGACCCCGACTGACCCAGGTATACATCGAATGTGTTTTGTACTTTTTGTTGCATGAAAAGCACATACCTCCCAGGGTCTGCCTCTGCATGACAGCCTAGCAACCGAAGACAGTGCTCTAGAGGACCATGAATGAGGTAGGAATGGGGGGGGGGGTTAACGTCTTCTGCGGGGGGCAGTGTGGGTATGCAATTGTTCTCTTCAATTTCTGGTACGTCCCTGCCAGGCCTGGGTCAGTGTGCTGGATCCCTCCCTCCTGCAAATATCTTGGCCTATCAGCATGTCAATGAGGTTAACGTCTTCCTTTATCCTGCACATGTCCTACCCCATCTTACACCATTGTGTTCCCATAACATTGGTCATCTTCTAACATACTAGGTAAACTACTGTGTTATTTTCTCCCTCTGCCATACACACGCACCTACAAAGGCACATGTTACACATGTTACAATGTCAGCTGTGCAAGATTGGGGGAGGGGTCCTATCTGGCTTTCACTGAGGTATCCCAAGCACCCCGGACACTCCAGGGCACATGGAAGGGGCTTAAAAGCTTAAAAGCCCTTTGGTGAAAAAAATAGTGTCCCTTCAGCTGCTTATTTTTTTACCAGATAGTTGACCCTCCTATTCACAGCCTATTTTCTGCCCAATTACTGTCTTTCAAGTTCTTACGGACACGAACCAAGGCTGTGCACAGGATCCAAACTCTGATGGCTGCTGACTCAATTAGCTACCCCAAATTACTGTCAATGGTATTATGCACTTACTGCCATGTCTTTACACATAGTTTCGTGAAAACCAGACCCTGCTAAGACAGGAGTCCATCTGAGGTTGCTTTCCCTTTCCCAAAGTGCTACACAAAATGGAAAAGGAGAAATGCTGTTGGAGATCCAGGCTTTCAGCGATCTAAACTGAACCCAGAATCCTAGAAAAATGAGCCACCCTGGAGAGCACTGTGGCAAAATTCTGACCTAGCAAATAAACACAACCACGCATTCATCCAAAGGTTATAGTCAAGCAAGAGTAAAAGGTTTTCAGAAATCTCATCCCAGCACTGCTTCTATCAGTGAACAACTAAACAAAAGTCAAATGTCTGACAATCTGAGTCGATCACGCAGCCGTTTTCTAGCTATACCATGGGAAGCTGCACGACCACGAGCACTGGGCCACAAAAGATGGTCCGATGACATGGAGAAGCTTTCACAAAGAGGTTACTGAAATCCAGTGCTTCAGAAGAGAAAGGAAGAGGAAAAGCATATGAAAAAACGACCGGGATCCATTCCACAAGGACTCATGATAAGCACACTGGGAAGTGACACTTGATGGAAACGTTCCCTTTTTCTCACTTGTATTTTCTTTTTTTAAAAGATTTTATTTATTTGTCAGAGAGAGAGAGATCACAAGCAGGCAGAGTGGCAGGCAGAGGCAGAGGAAGAAGCAGGCTCCCTGCTGAGCAAGGAGCCCAATGTGGGACTCGATCCCAGGACGCCGGGACCATGACCTGAGCCGAAGGCAGCTGCTTAACCAACTGAGCCACCCAGGCGTCCCTCATCTGTATTTTCTAAGCATTTTGGTAATAAAGAAAAACTATTTCTAAGGTGCCCGTGTGCAGGAGAGATGCATAAGAACAAGATACTGATTCAGAGCGAAACTAAGCATTTATCTCGCCGACATTCACTGCACTGAGTCTCCCGTTCGGAGTGTACGTGGGTATCAGAGGCCTGCTTCACGGGGTTAGCACCCTCCTGAGGAAAAAGCAAATTCTTAAATCCAAAGGCAAACATTTCAGCTCACAGCTTATTAACCCAAGAAACTATCTTATGAGAGAACAGAAGTGATTAGTAAAATCAATTAAGAGGTGCAGGTGACTAGGAAAACACAGCAACTGGAAACAGAAGGGGACACGGTTTTCTCATCTGAATTGCAGCCGTTTACAGAGAGACAATTAATACCCCCACCTACCCACCTCCCAGTATAAACAACCCAGTCTTTACTCTGACCGTCTCCACAGCGAGCCCCCAGCCTCTGCCTGTGGCCGGGAGTGAGACCGAGCTACACGCGGGGGCCTCCGGACCACTTCAGCAGCAGCTAAAGAGCCAGGACACTTCATTCTCGTTGCCTGGTTCACAGAGAAGCCGCGAAGAGTCGGGCAGGGAACGCTTCTGGCAGGCTGAGGAAAGCTTGCCACAGAGAGAAAGAAGGTGCTGGTTCTCTCCAGCGCTCGGGTTTTAAAGGGTTTGCTTCCGCCTAGCATCTCTGGATCACCCGGGAACCTGGGAATGCAGAGCCCTTAGTCTCGGAGGAAAATCCACCCCCTTCCACGCTGCCATGCCCACCCTCTGCTTTCTCCACTCACTCTAATCCCAAACTGCTCAAGTTCCTGCTCCCCGACTACCCCCCACCAAAATAATTGCGAGCATTTCCGAAGTAGAAACTACCAGGTTTAACGCTGTCATGGGGCTCTCAAATTCTCCTCAGGACGCCGGTGTCTCAGGAAAGTGGGTTTAGCTGAAGAGCACAGGATGCCTCTGATCTACCAACACGCTCTCGAACAAACGTGGAGGAAGACTTCCCTGACCACAGGTAAGATCTCTGAGTGGATGGCTGCTCTGGATGAGAAGCGAGTTGTGCGCCACTGCCGACAGAGAACAGCTCGAGAACGGGCTCCGGGCTACTAACACTTCTGTTGCTTCACAAACACTCTCCGGGTAGAATTGGGGGAGGAAAAAATATATATTAATGTGTTTGTGTGTGTGTGTGTGTGTGTGTGTGTGTGTGTATCCCCTCTGTTAAGTTGTGTAGGTGATTCCTCTTAGCACTTGCTTCTGGCAAGTTCCTCTGGGGGTGTGAAGCCTTCTCCTCCATCTGCCTGGAGAGCGCACAGCCTCTCGTCCGCGTGCGGGCCATTTTGCTCAGTGTCTCCATTCTGCTGTATCTCAGGGGAAGAGAAAAGGCAAGCGATCAGGAAACCAAAAGGGGGCTTTTTGAAGTGGGGGGGTCAGGCCGGGGTGGGGGGGACATAAAGCAGGATAGAAAACAATGGATGAAGCAAGCTCCAGCGAAAGTGAGGCTCTCCGCAATGCTGAACAAGGAGGTAGGAATCTCCATGCCGGCTGTAGACTAGAGCTGCCTGGAGCACATGTGCTCCGCCCCATCCCACTGTCAACCCCAGCAGAAGCCCCAACTCCTGTCTGCACCCGCTGCGGCCCATCTGTGCTCTTGGGAAAGCTGCACCTTGCCTGCTGAGGGCAAGCTGGTGCGCCTAGCGGTCTCCGGCTCAGACGCCCATTTTTGTCAACTCGCCCTGAAGTGTGAACATCTCCCTGACCAGGGAAGGCCACTGGCCCCAGAGCACGGCGCGTTAAGAGACTTGTCAGAAATCAGCCATCCCTAGCAGGGGTCAGGGGTCAGGGTAGGGTGCAGAGAGGGAAATTTTGAGTAGAAAGGGCTGTTCTCTTGAAACTTTGCACTCCAGTTTTGTTCTTGAATAAACAGAACAATGATGGCAAAGATTCTTCCAAAAGAAAGCCAGAAACCAGCAACGACCATTTAGGCTCTGACCTCGGTTCTGCTTTCTTTAAGGGCAAAAGATCACACAGTTCATTTCTGTTTTCTAAGCTGTTCAGGGAGCAAAAACCGCGGCAGCTGCTTCCAGTAAGGGAGAAAGTTTTGTAAATGGGGGGAATTCAATAGACCCATCTGTCCAGTTTCTCACTCTTGAATCAGTCATGGGAAGGATGTCCACTTCTTTTTTTTAAGATTTTATTTATTTATTTGTCAGAGAGAGAGGGAGAGAGAGTGAACGAGCACAGGCAGACAGAGAGGCAGGCAGAGGCAGAGGGAGAAGCAGGCTCCCTGCCGAGCAAGGAGCCCGATGTGGGACTCGATCCCAGGACGCTGGGATCATGACCTGAGCCGAAGGCAGCCGCTTAACCAACTGAGCCACCCAGGCGTCCCAGGATGTCCACTTCTATACCACACTGAAGTGGACCTTGTCTTGGAGGACGGGCAGGTGCATTAGGACCAGGGTGTTCGTTTGCAACAATGAGACGCTGTGCGATCAACAGTGGAAGATAAAAGCAACATTTCCCAAAGCCCAACTTTGAAGATTTGGCCTTTTACCCATGCTCTCATCATGGAGCTAACCACACTGCTGAGAGAAGGGAGCCCCGCCACCAACCCCCCCCCCCCCGCTTCTCTGGTGTCATGGCTCTGGACCCTGAGCCTACATCAGGATCACCTGATGGGCTCATTAAAACACAGATTTCTGGGCCCTAACCCCAATGTTCCTGAATCAGTCCCACCCAGGATGGGGCCTGAGAATTTGCACTTCTAACAAGTTCCCACGTGATACTGATGCTGATGGTCCTCGGAAACCATAATTCCAGAGCTGCTAGTCTGGTGCAATTTTAAAAACAGTGGGCCCGGGGCACCTGGGTGGCTCAGTCGGTTGAGCCTCCAGTTCTTGGTTTCAGCTCAGGTCATGACCTCAGGGTCATGAGATTGAGCCCCACATCAGGCTTCACGCTGAGCGTGGAGCCTGCTTAAGATTTCCTCTCTCTCCCTCTTCCTCTGTCCCTCATGGGCTCGCTTGCTCACTCTCTCTAAATAAATAAATGAAAATAATTTTAAAACACTGGGTCCATCTAACTTACCCACATGCCATCAAAGCGGTCCGGGCAAAAAATACATTCGAGCACCTGCTCCTGATTCTGTCCAGAGATGCACTTGGTCGCTGACTTCCCGTACCCACCATTAGATCAAACTTATTGTCCATCACAGCCTTCCTGCCTGCAAGCTCTGAGCCAGAAGCACACAGATGTTTTAGGGGCAGCTACAGTCCCAAATCACAAAAGCTGATGAGAGGAATAGGTCTCTTCCATTCCTGGTCCTCTTTCCCCAACCAAATCTTCATAGCCAGCATCCTTTAGGGACATAGAGGAGTAAAAGCTTCATCACAGACAGATTTTTATTCTAATCCTTCCTTGCCACTCCCCAGTGGTTGTTTCTTGGATAGGTGTATTACCTCCGAGCTTCAATTTCTGTATCTATAACACAGAACTAATAACACTTACATCTCAGGACTCTATGCAAAGTACCTAGTACTCATCTTGGCACACAGCAAGCCCACAATGACGATGGTGGCCACTGGACTTTTCTTTCTTGTGAAAGCATCAGGCATGGTGCAGAAAAGCACTAGTACCAGACAATCAGGGACTGAAATGGAGCTGATGCTCTAGGAACTCATCAGCCATCTGATCGTGGGAAAATCTACTTCTCAAGAGAAAATGAATTTCTCAAAGCCTTATAAATGAAGAAAACAGTGGTTCCTACCTGAAGATTACTAAAGACAAAAAAAGACTACAGAGATTCTTGGCCCATAACAAGCTATCCAAAGTAGGGATTGTTACTGTTACAATAAGAGAAGGATTGGCATGGTTCTTAGAGATATCATAGTTCCACATCTTTATTTTATAACTAAGAAAACTGCAACTCCGGGAAATTGGACTGATGTGCCCAAGGTCTTGGCCTTTTTCAACCTTCCAGTGCTCATGCCCATGAGCACATGGACAGAAGTCCATTCCGCTCATTCTCAAGAAGCCAGCATACTCCCAGAGGCAGGAATGCCAAACAAGTCAGGTAGAGGGCAAAAGAGAGACAAAGAGGAAAACAAAATCCCAAGAACAAACTAGAATTCCACGGGCGCATTCCTGAAAAGTAAAGACTCCGTATGTTTTAATTAACTATTTTCTAAGGGGGAAGGAAGAGAAAACAAAGAGCAACAGGATCTTCCCCACAACTACATCTGCTTAACTTTCCTGAGGGTTAAACTGGGTTTCAGTAACCAAGTTTGAAAACAGAGAAAAAACACAAAAAGTGTAAATTAGATTTTTTAATTTTCCCAGGAGCTGTGGCATTTTACATTCACAACCAACACAAACTGTGCCTTGCTTTTATGATACTGAAAACACCAGTCCTCAGATGTTAGATTACTGCCTCATTAGGGATGGAAGAGAAATAACTTGTTTTCAAACTCACTAAAATCATTCATGATTTCAGACAACTTACATTCCCCTGAAATCAATTTTTTAAAATGAGAGTGAAAAGAGAACATTCAGGAAGAGGGAGAAAAGAAAGATGAGGATTGTAGTATTGCGATTTATAAATAAGAAATACACACCTGGCTCTCATCTCCATTCCTGGCATGGACTCCTAAAAACTTTTGGAATTTCCTAAATGATAAGGACAGTAAAGGTGAAAAGAAGAGGTTTTCGTTATACATGACAAGCCCCCTTCGAGCACACCAGAGTTGATGTGAATGAGTGATTTTTGGAAAGCTCCCAGATAATCACAGGATGGGGGCTGGTTGCTAAAGGAACTGACCATATGTTTAGAGGATTGGAACTTCCAGAGCCCAACTTAATCAATCACCAACAGTTCTATAATTTTAATCAATCATGCCTACATAATGAGAAGCCTCCATAAAAATCCCCTAAAGTATGGGGTGTAAGAGCTTCCCGGCCGATGAGCATGGGGGTGCTAGGAGGGCAGCGTCCCTGGGCTGAGCACGGAAGCACCGTGTGCTTTTCCACAGCCCTGCCAAAGCCATCGCTTCTACCTGGCTTTCCTGAGTTACAGCTTTTTAAAATGAACCAGTGATCTTGGAAGTAAACTCTTTTCTGCGTTCTGTGAGTCACTCTAGCAAAACGTCAAACGAGACGAGAGGCCTGTGAAAGCCTCTGGTTTATAGCCAGTGGGACTCACAGAAGCCCACAAACCTGGATTTGTGACCGGCATCCGAAATGGGGGGCTGAGGGCCAGTCTTGTGGGACTGAACCCTTAACTGTGTGCGCTGGACACTAACTATAGGTGGATGAGTGTTATAATTAAATTGGATTGTAGGACGTCCAGATGGCGTCACAGAATTGCTCAGCCGAGGGGAAACCCCTCCACCCCATGTTTGGTGGCCAGAAATACTGAGCAGAATATAAAGAAGAGAAGTAGGAGCTTTTCCTTTAAGGATTAAAAAAAAAAAAGTGATACTACCTTGACAATATGTCTTTTGTTGAAACTAGATTCAAATTCAATAAACCTTGATATTAAAAGAACATAAAAATCTTCCCCTTATGGTTTAAACTTTTAATATCATTTAGTGACCTACTAAAATGCTGTAATATACCATCCTCGGTACTTAAAAAGAAAGGCAGTGCCATCTTTTCTTATTTATAAAATTAAACAAATCTAGAGAAACCTGCCAGAAAATATATTTACACGACTTAATTAAACTAAACTTTTTAGCAGTGACTACGTTCTTCAGGAAAAAAAGAAGTACCTTAGCTGCTACTTTCTAATATTCCAACCAGTTCTCTCAGAAAGTCAGAGCATTAGGAATTGCTACAAGGCAGGAACAGCCCCAGAGACTCCTGGAATGAATTTTGAAATCTTTTTAGAAATGGATTCTGTTGGCTTAAAGCAGAGGGAGCTGGCGCGTTATACTGGGAAATATTTTGGTGGGTGGGCATTCCAGTTTTTATCCTCTGATATGAGGATAAGACAAATGAAAAGAGTAAAGGATGTAAAATAAACTTTACTGAGTCTTTATAAGACTCGGTATAAGACAAATGAAAAGAGTAAAGGATGTAAAATAAACTTTATAAGACAAATGAAAAGAGTAAAGGATGTAAAATAAACTTTACTGAGAAATTAATATTGTGTGAGGCTGTACAGTCTATCACAGTGAAGAAGGTGCTGTAGAGACCTACTTGCCGGTGAATCTGGGGTCGGCCTGCCCGTAGCCACGGATAAAGCTGAGCAAGGCAACCACTCCCACCGTCCAAAGAGAGAAGCAGCTGCAGAGAAAAGCTGAGTGGTGTCTCCAGCCTCAAACTTGCTTTGACTAATGATAGAAGAAATAAATGAGTCCCCATTCCTGAGTACTAGCAGATATATGTCGTGTTCCTAAAAATCGAAGACACATATCCTACATTCTGACATAAAGATCTTAAAGCAAATTCACCTATTCTTTCAGTCTATAATTTTAAACGAAAATGGATTTAATACTTTTTTTTTTTTTTGCCTTTTTCAAAGAAAGTAAAGAAATAGATTTTAGGACTTGGCCACAGACTCATATTTAGGCTTAAAACACAGTTGGGGCGCCTGGGTGGCTCAGTGGGTTAAAGCCTCTGCCTTCTGCTGGGGTCATGATCTCAGGGTCCTGGGATGGAGCCCCGAGTCGGGCTCTCTGCTCGGCGGGGAGCCTGCTTCCTCCTCTCTCTCTGCCTGCCTCTCTGCCTACTTGTGATCTCTCTCTCTGTCAAATAAATAAAAAAAATTTTAAAAAAGAAATAAATACATCATCAGATTATTTATTATTTGCTTGCTTTGCTCCCTAAACTTCTATCTGCTCAGAAGATGAGTTTTGCAACTCTCTATGCAGTTTGGGGCCTCATGCACAGAGATAAGGAAGGCCAGCTACACTGAGGACATCTGCTGGGGTGCACTGCTAGTCAGTTCTAGCCATCATAGCTAGAGAGTCAGAGTATCTCTGAATATATATAATCCTCCCAGAGGATGTACAATTCTTGTATTCTTCTCAATATTATATGTATATTTTTCTCAGCAATATACATAACATTAATATGATATACACGATACATGTTATATTAGCATATAACAGAGTTAACAGAATATATTACATTTAATCATATATAGTGGATCCTTAAATAACATGAGGGCTAGGGGCACTGGTACTGAGCACAGTAGAAAATCTACATATAATTTTTGACTCCCCAAAACTTAACTACCAATAGCCTACTGTTGACCAGGAGCCTTACTGATAACATAACAGTTGATTAAAACATATTTAGTATGTTGTATGTACCATCTACTATATTCACACAACAAAGTTAGCTAGAGAAAAGAAAATGGTATTAAGAAAATTGTCAGGAAGAGAAAACACATTTAGAGCACTGTGCTGTATTTATGGGAAAAACCTGCATGGAAGCAGATGGCTGTAATTCACACTCCTGCTGTTTAAGGGTTAACAGTACTCCAGATCAGAACTTCTCAAAGTGTCATCTGGGCCCCCCTGGGAATGGCTCAGACCCTTGCAGAAGGTCAGGGGGACGTAACTCCATTCATGATAATGCTCGGGCTCCTTGTGCCCTTCCTGCTCCCATTCCCCCATGACTGTGCAGTAGAGGTTTCCAGAGGCTACAAGGCATATCTGGCGCCATCAGTCTGACAGCTGATGGAACATGAGCTTCTATATGCCTGTGTTCTGACAGTGGCTTAATCTTGGTTTCTAGTATGGTAACTATCCATGGACCTAGCCCATACAAACAAAAGCCATGCTACAGTCCACAATAATTTTTAAGAAAGTGAAGAGTCATTGAGACTGGAAAGTTTGAGAATATCCATTCTAGACAGCAAGCAATAATTCCTCCTGCTGAATATAGATTTTGAAATACTAATTCTTGGGTGACGTCTACAATGCTTACCCTTCAAAATTAGTGTTCCAAGAGAAGAGATCTCATTAAGACCGTACAGCAACAATAGCTCAGCTCAACAACTGTGCTGGGTGTGGTGGGCAGAGGCAGGAAGGAGACACATGGTTAGCTCCAGGAGTGGCAACAGTTTAAATGTCTATTAAATGTCACCAGTCCCCTAATGCTTCAGTATAAGATGACTCTTTATCATTCAAACCTAAAAATACTTCTTTGGGGTTATCTCATGGTTGGGGTTCTGCCTGCCTTATTAAAAAGAGTTCCTCAATCTAAAAAAAAAAAACAAAAAACTGACATGGAGTCTGTTTATTCTGTGCATGGGACAGTGGCTGAGAAGAATGCAAGCTTTTGGGAAGAAGTCTTTGGCGTGGGTTTATGAGAAAGATGAGGAAAATAAGGATTCCTGCAAGGCAGAACAGCAAAGTGGGAACCTCCAGATACTCGCTATTCGCCCAGCAAAGTCCCTAAAGAGTCTGACCCGTCTGAGCACTAAAGCCACCAGCTCCCTCTGAGAGAAGAGTGCAGAGAATGAAGAGTTGTTTGCAGCATCAAATTTTTTTTTAAGATTTTATTTATTTATTTGACAGACAGAGATCACAAGTAGGCAGAGGCAGGCAGAGAGAGAGGAGGAAGCAGGCTCCCCGCTGAGCAGAGAGCCCGATGCGGGGCTCGATCCCAGGACCCTGGGATCATGACCCGAGCCGAAGGCAGAGGCCTTAACCCATTGAGCCACCCAGGCGCCCCTGCAGCATCAAATCTGAAAACTTGAAAAACTTGCTATTCTACCCCGAAGCCTCAACCCCTCTTTGTCACTCTGCGCTCTTTTTGTTCAGTTTTAAGTACCACCTATCAACACTTCAACCAAAGGCCTCAAAACAACTTTTGATTTCTTCCATTCTATTTAGTCAAAGTATACCGAAACCACACATTTCAAAATGTGCTTAATCCTATCTAAGCTTGTATAAGGCCGTTTACTCATTTCTGATGTTTCCAGCATCTTGCCTTTGTCTGTAAAGATGGCATTCCACGCAAGCTCAGAATATTTCCAAAGATGGGCTATTACCCCATGCTTATTGACAGAATGTTGGTCCTTCCAGTTCCCATGTCCCACCACAAGTTCATTTCTACTTTGCTGTCTACGCTAGACCCTTGACACTAGGCAGAAATATTCCTTATTTTCTCTTCCCTTTATTATCAGAGTCTCTAACGAGTTCTGCTTGTGGCATTAAATCATTTTGCTCCTCTTTGTCAAAATAAATCCATTTACTTCTCAACCAGTGTGCTGCTATCTGTAGATCTACTCTTTTGTTATTTTTTTCCCAGGATCATCAGTTATCCATAGCCTACAGATTTTAATAAACTGCCATCTCATCCCATTTTGGAATTTTTGTCTTGCTCCTTACAATAACTTTCTATTTATGAGATAATGTTTCTGTCAAAGTCAATTTGTATTAATTTTACATGCAGAAATCATGTAAAACCAAATCACTCACACTGAACTAAAACAAGCAAGACTACAAAATCAGTTGTTCCTTTTCTCTGCTCACTCACTAAACACCTAAAAAAAAACGAATCCTCCTCCAGACAGAGTTCGTGTGTTTGATGTGTTTCATACTCTACTCTTCAGTTTTTTGCTAAAATTTTTATCCAAAAGGTTTTTTTCTTTCCAACATGTACAATACTGTCATGGGAAAAAAAGGATCTTATTCTGTTTTTTGGGCACGTATCTCTGCACTGGGTATTTGGGTGGGTGGGGAGAACATCATTCTCCTGCTAGAGTCCCCAGAGTCCCCTGGCCAGACCTGTGGGAAACCTATGGCTGACTGGGACAACTTCATACACTTGGCCAAGCCATCCAGCATTACCTATGCTGTGCCTCAGAAAGCTTTAGCACCAGTCATTTCCCAAAGCCTCTTATTACATCCTGAAAAGAGAGGGGACAGAAAATATGTGAATTCGGAAAGTGTCATAAAACAGCACTGCTCTAGAAATAAAAATTCTGACAATGACAAGAATGCATTGAGGAAAGGTTGATGTGGGAAGCAAAGGCAAACAAAAAATTAAATTTCCTTACTATTTACAACCCATTGATAAGTCCTTGGAACAAGGCAGAGTGACCTTCCTATTTAGGGGCTCAGTGGCCTGGACATTAATACTTTGCTAAGGGAAAAGGCAGTCTTAGCTTAACATTATCCTGAATCCCCCTTACAGGATCCTGGAAGTCTTCTTTAACATATAAAAATTCCTTTGGAGGGACGCCTGGGTAGCTCAGTTGGTTAAGCGGCTGCCTTCGGCTCAGGTCATGATCCCAGCGTCCTGGGATCGAGTCCCACATCGGGCTCCTTGCTTGGCGGGGAGCCTGGTTCTCCCTCTGCCTCTGCCTGCCTCTCTGTCTGCCTGTGCTTGCTCCTGCTCTCTCTCTCTCTCTGACAAATAAATAAATTAAAAAAAATCTTTAAAAAAAAAATTCCTTTGGAGACTTCCTTTATCTCTTTTGGCAATCATCCCCCAGGCATATGACCCACCCATACACATCTGAAGGGTTTGATGACTGAGGTTTTATTAGACAGTAATAAATGGCCTTTTCCTAACAATGCTAGCCCGTCAGGGTCCTGAAAACCTTGCTTCCAAAGGACTTCATGCTTAGAGACTTAGGCTCTCCCTAACCCCCTCCCAACTTAAAAGTATATAATGGTTCGCCAGTCGCAACCCCAGTATGGCTCCTTCTGCCCACAGGTCCTATCCCCATGCTTTAATAAAACCACATTTTTGCACCGAAAACATCTCAAGAATTCTTTCTTGACCGCTGGCTCCGGACCCCAACATTTCCTACATCAAGGTGACCAGGAACCTTGCACTCCATTTTCAAAAGACCCAACATCTCTGTGCTTGGACTCTTCCGCCCAGAGGTGGAAGAGATGAGACTATCTCACTCAGCAGTCATGAGAAAAGAAGACAATGCTTTAATTTTCATCATCTGTCTTCTTTACTTGTCCTTGTTTCAGAGTCTCTTTCTAATGCATTAGCATAATGTTCAAAGATAAATTGCATTTAAGTCAGCATTTCAACAAAAATGAGCAGGTTTAATTCTCCTTATTTTGATTTTTTTTTTTTATGGTAACCACATGTCATCTTTTTCTTAATCCTCATACATATTCTCAACTAAGTTACTCTAATCTTGCCTACCCTCACTGACTCAACCCATCACACATTTTCTCTCTCTCTCTCTCTCTCGCTCGCTCTCTTTCTCACTATCTTTTGTACCAGCAGTTCTTATCTTTTCTCTAAAAGTTTAAATAGATTCTGTATATTTTTGTTGGATTCATTCCCTTGCCCAAAATAGGTTTTTGGTTTGGTTTGGTTTGGTTTTAGGGGGGAGGAAAGCAAGTAGGAGATAGGGAAATGGTTATTTTATTTTATTTTATTTTAAGATTTTATTTATCTGAGGGAGAGTGAGGGAGAGAGAGCACAAGCAGGGGTTGTGGCAGGGGAGAGGGGGAAGCAGACTCCCTGCTGAGCAGAGAACCCGACATGGGGTTCGATCGCAGGATTCTGGGATCATGACCTGAGCTGAAGGCAGATCCTTAACCAACAGGGCCATGCAGGCAGGTGCTCTGGAAATGGTTATTTTAACTTTAAATCTTAAAAATCTAGCACTGGACTCACCTGGCGCCAGTACATTCTGGAGAAAAGCCGGGGAGGGGCTTGTTCCCTGAGCACCGCTCAGTGCGCCCCTGCTCTTTCTACCGGAATGGTGTCTGCAAGCCGTCGTCCAGGCTCCAGACTCCGGGCCCCGCCTTGGCCGTTACCGGGAGGCCCACTCAACAGCCCCAAGAAAAGAGAAAGAGGGTCATTCTCCTTCCACTTGCCCTCCTGGATATGTGAGGACATTGCTCTGAAGAGCACAGCGGTTCTTACGACGGGGGCCCCTGTGAGAGGGGGCTCGGCTCGCCCGGGGTGGTCTGGTTAGCACATGCGACAACATCCCTTACCTCTCGTTTGTTACTGGTTTCCTTCCCCGATTCGAGCGCATTCAGAATCCTTGTGGACAAACCCCTTTGATCTAGAGCTCTGGAGCCAGGTCGTCACCCCAGGCATGAAAATAGATGAGAAATAAGCCTTTACTTACTAATTTCACCAAACTCTGCCTTTTCTCAGAAGCCAAGAGTCTGTCTCCAAAAAGCTCTCCTCCCCATTTGTTTGCTTTCTAATAGGTCTGGAAGCACTGAATTTGGAATTTCAAAACTTACTGGATTCTAGCTTCATTTGTCCTTTGGCATCTAGAATCTTAAATCCAGCCTGGTGAATAGATTCCAAGTCTATGGAGTCCTCTAAGATGCACTGTCCCACTTGAGACCTCTATCCTCCCCCTCGTTTGCACAGCCAGGCCTTCCAGCCTATGGTCAGTCTCCCACCCTGCTCTCTCTCCCCAGCCCCTCTGCAACCCTCTGCCCAGCACACACACCTTCTACTGCCCTGCCTGCCCCGTAAATATGGAATCTTCTCATACCCACTACAACCAATCCTTAAGTACAAAAGGAACAGAAAGAAGTCTTCGATTCACAGGCACAATGCTGGTTTCCATTACGTCCGTGCTGGTTTCTTCTAGATCAATGCCCCTTTTCATTGCGAGCGTGCGGAGAGATACGATGTTTTATCTTTCAAGAGTGAATTTTGTAATCACAGCCCATTCAGTCATATGAAATCTCCCGGCGTTGCAAAGAGTGCTTTTCAACAATAGTCACGAACGATGTTTTGTTAAAAACCAAAGCTCAAAACCATTACTGAGTATCAACATGACCTGGGCTTTATTCTGTAGCATTACTGATGTGGAAATCAGACACATGCTAGCCATTCTTACTTGGATAATGCTTCATTTATGGGGCAAGGATAAGAATCTCTAAGGGGATTAAAAACACAGAATGATCCCTCTTATAAATAATACAGTTATTTAGTTAATAATACAAATTTT
>ML111434.1:53936-68305 GCA_003697995.1 Taxidea taxus jeffersonii | reverse complement strand
TGATTTTGAGGGGTGTTCTCTGAACCTCCTGGATTTTGATGCTTGTTCCCCTTGCTATATTAGGGAAATTCTCTACAATAATCCTCTCCAGTATACCTTCTGCTCCTATTTCTCTTTCTTCTTCTTCTGGAATCCCAATTATCCTAATGTTGTTTCGTCTTATGATCTCACTTATCTCTTGAATTCTCCCCTCGTGGTCCATTAATTGTTTGTCTCTCTTTTGCTCAGCTTCTTTATTCTCTGTCATTTGATCTTCTATATCACTAATTCTTTCTTCTGCCTCATTTATCCTAGCAGTAAGAGCCTCCATTTTTTATTGCACCTCATTAATAGCTTTTTTTATTTCAACTTGATTAGACTTTATTTCTTTTATTTCTCCAGAAAGGGCTTTTATTTCTCCTGACAGGGTTTCTCTAATATCTTCCATGCCTTTTTCGAGCCTGGCTAGAACCTTGAGATTCGTAGGCCTGAATTCCAGATCGGACATATTACCAATATCTGTAGTGATTAGGTCCCTAGTCTTCGGTCCTGCCTCCTGTTCTTTTTTTTGTGGTGAGTTTTTCTGCCTTGTCATTTTGTCCAGATAAGAATCTGCTGTTCTCCTTGTTAAGTGAACTTGGTCTTGGCTGGATTTCTTGTTGATCTTCTGGGGGAGGGGCCTGTTGTAGTGATTCTCAAGTGTCTCTGCCCCAGGCGGAATTGCACCGCCCTTACCAGGGGCCGGGCTGAGTAATCCTCTCAGGTTCGCTTTCGGGAGCTTTTGTTCCCTGAACGCTTTATGTAGAGTTCTGGAGGACGCGAATGAAAATGTTCGCCTCCCAGTCTCCGGCTCAGACGAGCCGAGAGCTAGGGGCCCCAGTCTTCAGTGCGCCTTCAGAGAAAAGTGTTTAATCACTCCCGTCTCCCCAGCCTCCGGCTGCACCCGGGAAAAATCGTGCGTAATTAGTCCCGTCTCACTGGCTTCTGGGAGCGCTCCGAGCTCACCCAGCCTGTGACCAAGCGTCTCTGTCACTGGCAGAGTCCCACCTGGAGTCTCCAAACCCCGTAGATCCCTGAGCTCTCCCGGGTCTTAGTCTCCTCGGATCTTGTGGGGACCCCTCGCACAGAGCACTGGCCCATGTCACAGAGCACCAGCCCGTGTCACAGACCATGGCTCTAGGAAACCTCAGCTTTGTCTCCGCAGCCGGCTTCCCCGCTCTAATACCTGTGAGCTCTGCGACACTCAGACACCCCCGATCCTTCTGTGACCCCGCAGGACCTGAGTCCACGCTGTCCCCGTGAGGTCTTCACCCCAGTTTAGCCTCTGGAGCGATGTCCCTCTGTGGAGCAGACTTTTAAAAGTCCTGATTTTGTGCTCCGCCGCTTGCCGGGAGCCGGCCCCTCCCTCTGGGGTCTATCTTCCCGTCACGTTGGATTCACTTCTCTGCTGCTCCCACCTTTTAGAAAGTGGTCAATTTTCCATTTCTAGAATTGTTGTTTTTCTTCTCTTCGATCTCCTGTTGGATTTGTAGGTATTCGGAATGGTTTGATAGGCTATCTAGCTTATCTCCTGCTGGCTGATGTCGTCTCAGCCTGCTACTTCTCCGCCATCTTGACACCTCAATTTATAAATTTCTATAAAAGGAATTGATAAAATAAGTTGGTTGGAAAAAGAAAGAAAAAGAAAGTGGAAAGAATTTGCTTAGGCTGGAGACTAGAACAGAGCCCTGTGCTAGATTTAGGGTATATTTTGATCTATTAGAAGAAATTGTATCCCAAAATTTTTTAGATAAAATGCTATGTGTATACAAAAAACAAAGTTAGATACAATGAAATATAAAATATGACTATAATAATGGTTTAAAAATATATTTTTAGAAAAGTAGAGTTAAGATAAACTAGTTAAAATGTTAAAAGAGAAAAGAGGACATGTTAAAAAAATTAGAAAAGGAAAAGAATTTTAAAAATGCAGTTAACTTTGCAAGACTACAGAATAATGGAGAGAAAGTCATGTATTTCAGGCTTTGCTTTCCCCTCCTTTGGAATTCCACTGTTCTCTTTAATCAGTGAGCTTGGTCTTGGCTGGATGTTCTTGCTGACCTCCTGGGGGAGGGGCCTGTCATAGTGATTCTCAAATGTCTTTGCCTTAGGCAGAGCTGCGCTACCCTTGCCAGGGCCCAGCCTAAGTAATCTGCTCAGGTTTGCTCTCAAGAGCTTTTGTTCCCTGAAAGCTTTCCGTAGAGCTCTGGAGGATGGGAATGAAAATGTCAGGCTCCCAATCTCCAACCCAGAAGAGCTGAGAGCTCAGGGCCCCACTCGTCGTGTGCTCTCTCAGAGAAAAGCACTCAACCACTCCCATCTCCCTCGTCTCTGGCTGCCCTCTGAGCTCACCAGCCTGTGACTGAGTGTTTCTGTCTCTGGCACACAGCCCTGTTTGGAGTCTCCAAACCCTGCAGATCCTGCTGCTCTGCTCTTCTGGCAGATGAAAGTGGGTCTCACCAGATTTGCCTCCTGTGGGGTCCCCACTTGAGAAGTGGTGACCCGATTGTGCTGTAGATCACAGTTTAAGGTAATCCCCAAGCTGAGAGCTCACTTCTTGGCTCCCTCTCTGTAGCTGGCTTCCCCTCTCTGTTACCTATGAGCTCTGCTACACTCAGACACCCCCAAACTTTCAGTGACCCTGTGGAACCTGAGACCACACTGTCCCTGCAAGGGCTCCATCCCCATTTAGCCTCTGGAGCAATGCCCCTCAGTGGAGCAGACTTTATAAGTTTGAATTTTGTGCTCCGTTGCTCCACCGCTTGCTGGGAGCTGGCCCCTCCCCCTGTAGTCTATTTTCCTATAGCTTTGGATTCACTTTTCCACACGTCCTACCTTTCAGAAAGTGGTTGATTTTCTGTTTCTAGAATTGCTGCTCTTCTCTTTGATCTCCTTGGGTTTGTAGGTGTTCAGAATGGTCTGATAACTATCTAGCTGAACTTCTGCGACCTGATGTCATCTCAGTCTGCTCCTCCTCTGCCATCTTGACCTGAATATGTATTTTTTAATCAGAAAAATACAAGTAATTTTAACTGAATGAAATACCTGGGACATATTTAACCAAATAAGTACTGCTTTCTTTCATTTTTTTTAATTTTAAAAAATTATAGCCACTACTAATAGTAAACATCAAAGACATATTCAGGAGACAATTTACTGATGAATAATTATAGCTAACATATACAGAGTTCTTATGTACTTAGACTATACTAGGCAGGTGCTTTATATGTATTTTCTCATTTAATCCTCACAATTCTTTACTATTGTGTCCATTTTATGGGTAAGGAATCTGAGGTTTAAATTGATTAAGAGAGAACTAGTGAGTAGTAGTGAGTTAAACCAAAGCTAAGCTCACATGTCCTTTGTCTCTGTGCTTGGCTGCTTTCAGGCTTTGGTATAACTGTAACATCTGTTCCTGAGTATAATTTATACATCTCATGTTCATGGAGACCCCTCAGTAAAATCATTTGAAGTGTAGTGACACTGAGATCATGTTCAACAGCTTTTATAAATGTTCTGACTTAAAGAAAACGGTTCCATATATTACACACAGATAATTGAGAAATTGTGTTTCAAATAAGTATCTTACTGTTCTTTTCAGTACTTAAGATTGAATAACCTAGGCATAGATTTCATGTTTGCCACTATGTGTTGTGAGTAAGCCAAAAGCTTCTGGATCCCAAATACTGCCTAAAATTTGTGCTCAGTTATCCTTCAGATAGATCATTTCAGTCCTAAGCATTGTCTAGAAGGCTTACACTCGAAACCCTTATTCCTCATTAACCTTTAAGAAAATTCATTTTTATTAGATGCCTAAACCCATAATCTGACTGCACCCAGCATAACTACATTTTGTTAAATGGAAAGCATATCAGGATAATCCTAGAGCAATGGCTTAAGGATTAGGAAAGTACAAAGGATGTAGAAAGACAGTAGCAACAGAGTGACAGGGGAAGTTGCCAGGTACAAATTTGGCTTGTTAAGGAGTTTCAGCAAAGATGAGTTCTATATGTAATCATAGATGAGGGATGTTTTTGCATAATATTGGCAAAAGTAAAACAAACTTTGGTAGGTAAGAATGGCCTTTTGGTGGATTCAGTAATAAATGCAATTTCTACATAATAATATAAAATTATTGCTTGTAAAGATTCTAGCTACTCTATAAAGTTTATCTTAGCCCTTTTGCTAGGCTTTACCATTCATGTCTAATATTGATTTACCTATTTATAAGAAGATAGGATTGAGAGAAGTGGAATTTTCTGACTTCTAAATATGAGTAGGAACAGTGTATTTTCAAAATGCAGAATGAGGGGGCACCTGGGTGGCTCCGTGGGTTAAAGGCTCTGCCTTCGGCTCAGGTCATGATCTCAGGTCCTGGGATCGAGCCCCACATTGGGCTCTCTGCTCAGCATTGAGTCTGCTTCCTCCTCTCTCTGCCTGCCTCTCTTCCTACTTGTGATCTGTGTCTGTCAAATAAATAAATAAAATCTTTAAAAAAAAAGGCAGAATGAGAAGTACTTGTCTATATTATATAATACTTTAAATGTATATTTAATAGCTCTGTGCCAGTTTTAAAGGGTATCTTAAAATACATGGCAAATTGAATTTTTACTCTTTTATTCATGAATTGAGACAACCTTCCAGAAACATTTAGACTTATAATTCTGGTTCCCTCAAACTTTGGGTTGCACAGAGCTACAGTTGTCAGACTTTTCTCTACCCCATGGTGTCACTCAATTTTTCTCAACACATAACTTAAATTTTTGAGGTAGTCTATTTTAAGTCATAGATCCCTGGCCAACTTAATATACTATCACTTGGACTGTGATCTACCATTTAGGCTAGTCACCTGTGGCTGGGGTGGAAGACACCACAAAGTATCTAGTATTACAAATAAAAAAAAAAAACTTAAATGTGTAGATGGTTTATATCAAGCATATTAGAAATATAATTGCTGGGGAACCTGGGTGGCTCAGTGGGTTAAGCCTCTGCCTTCGGCTCGGGTCATGATCCGAAGGTCCTGGGATTGAGCCCCACATTGGGCTCTCTGCTCAGCAGGGAGCCTGCTTCCCCCTCTCTCTGTCTCTGCCTGCCTCTCTGCCTACTTGTGATCTCTCTCTCTGTCAAATGAATAAATAAAATATTTAAAAAATTTTTAAAAAGAAATATGATTACTTACTAAGAACATATATGAAATTATAGCCCTTCAAAAATTAAAGTTGAGGCGGTGCCTGGGTGGCTCAGTGGGTTAAAACCTTTGCCTTTGGCTCAGGTCATGATCCCAGCGTCCTGGGATCGAGTCCCACATTGGGCTCCTTGCTTGGCAGGGAGCCTGCTTCTCCCTCTGCCTCTGCCTACCACTATGTCTGCCTGAGCTTTCTCTCTCTAATAAATAAATAAATAAATAAAAATCTTAAAAAATAAATAAAATAAATAAAAATTAAAGTCGAATGTTAAATCCCTCTAATTTATTTGCTAATTAATCTATTTAAATTTAATCATGGTACATGTTCTAGGATTTTGAGGATATGAGGGCTGTAAACAGATTGTTAATCTGTGATTCTTTTGTTGAGCTATATAAAACTTTCCGATTGAACCTATCTAATAGAAGGTAACAAAGTGTATTTTGTTTTATTTTATTTTTGTAGGGGTACCTTATATATTTTGGGTATTAACTCCTTATCAAACATGTGATTTACAGGTATTTTCTCCATTCTGTAGGGTGCCTTTTTACTTTGTTGATTTTTTTTCCTTGCCGCACAAAAGTTGTCAAGTGTGATGTAGCCCTCCTCATCTATTTTTTTCTTTTGTTCGCTGTGCTTTTAGTGTCAAATTTAAGAAATCGTTGTTAAGACCAATGTCTTAGAGCTTTCCCCTATATTTTTTATAGGATTTTTAAGTTTTAGGACTTATACTTAAGTATTTGTTTATTTTGAGTTGATTTTTGTTTATGGTGTAAAATAAGGATCCCAGTTCTTTTTTGCATGTGGATTTCCTGTTTTCCCAACACCATTTGTTGAAGACACTGTTCTTTCCCCATTGTGTATTCATAGCACCTTCATTAAAGATTTTTTTGTTTAATTTTTTTCAGTGCTCCAAAATTCATTGTTTATGCACCACACCCAGTGTTCCATGCAATACATGCCCTCCATAATACCCACCACCAGGATTACCCAATCCCCCTATCCCCCTCTCCTCCCAAACCCTCAGTTTGTTTCTCAGAGTCCACCTTCTTTCATGGTCATCTCCCCCTCCAATTTCCCCCAACACTCTTCTCCTCTCCTTCTCCCAATGTCCTCTGTGTTATTCCTTATGCTCCACAAGTGAAACCATATGATACTTGACTCTCTCTGCTTGACTGACTTCACTCAGCATATTCTCTTCCAGTCTTGTCCATGTTGATACAAAAGTTGGGTATTCATCCTTTCTGATGGAAGCATAATACTCCATTGTATATATGGACCATATCTTCTTTATCCATTCATCCATTGAAGGGCATCTTGGTTCTTTCCACAGTTTGGCAACTGTGGCCATTGCTGCTATGAACATTGGGGTATACTTTTTTTCCCACTACAACTGTATCTTTGTGTATATACCCAGTAGTGCAATTGCAGGGTCATAGGGTAGCTCTGTAATTTCTTAAGGAATCTCCACACTGTTTTCCAAAGTGGCTGCACCAACTTGCACTTCCACCAACAGTGTGAGAGGGTTTCCACTTTCTCCACATCCTTTCCAACACTTATTGTTTACTGTCTTGTTAATTTTGGCCATTCCAACTGGCGTAAGGTGGGATCTCAATGTGGTTTTGATTTGAATCTCCCTGATGGCTAATGATGAACATTTTTTTTCATGAGTCTGTTAGCCATTTGTATGTCTTCTTTGGAGAAGTGTCTGTTCATGTCTTCTGGCCATTTTTTGACATGATTATCTGTTTTGTGTGTGTTGAGCTTGAGGAGTTCTTTATAGATCATGGATATCAGCTCTTTGTCTGTAGCGTCATTTGTGAATATCTTCTCCCATTCTGTGGGTTGCCTCTTTGTTTCGTTGACTGTTTCCTTTGTTGTGCAGAACGTTTTGATCTTGATGAAGTCCCAAATGTTCATTTTTGCTTTTGTTTTCTTTGCCTTTGTAGACATGAAAGAATTTGCTGTGGCCGATGTTGAAGAGGTTACTGCCTGTGTTCTCCTCTAGGATTTTGATAGATTCCTGTCTCATGTTGAAGTATTTTTTTCCATTAGAGTTTATCTTTGTGTACGGTGTAAGAGAATGTAAGAGAGAATGTACGAGTTTCATTCTTCTACACATAGCTGTCCAATTTTCACAGCACAATTTATTGAAGAGACTTTTGTCCACTGTATATTTTTTCCTGCTTTATCGAAGATTATCTGACCATAGAGTTGAGGGTTCATATCTGGGCTCTCTACTCTCTTCCACTGGTCTGTGTATGTTTTCGTGCCAGTACCATGCTGTCTTGGTGATCACAGCTTTGTAGTAAAGATTGAAATCAGGCAACATGATGCCCCCAGTTTTGTTTTTCTTTTTCAACATTTCCTTAGCACTTCAGGGTCTCTTCTGGTTCCATACAAATTTTAGGATTGTTTGTTCCAGCTCTTTGAAAAATGCCAGTGGAATTTTGATCGGAATGGCATTGAAAGTATAGATGGCTCTAGGCAGTATAGACATTTTAGCAATGTTTAGTCTTCCGATCCATGAGCATGGAATGCTCTTCCATCTTCTTGTGTCTTCTTCAATTTCTTTCATGAGTGTTCTGTAGTTCCTTGAGTACAGATCCTTTTTACCTCTTTAGTTTACTCCCAGGTATCTTGTGGTTCTTGGTGCTATAGTAAATGGAATCAATTCCCTAATTCCCTTTCTATATTTTCATTGTTAGTGTCTAAGAAATCAACTGATTTCTATACATTGATTCTGTATCCTGCCACATTATTGAATTGTTGTATGAGTTCTAGTAGTTTGGGGGTGAAGTCCTTTGGGTTTTCCATAGAAAATATCATGTCATCTGTGAGGAGAGAGAGTTTGACTTCTTCTTTGTCAATTTAAATAGTTTTTATTTCTTTGTGTTGTCTGCTTACTGTTGCTAGGACTTCTAGTATTATGTTGAACAACAGGGGTGAGAGTGGGCATCCTTGTCATGTTCCTGATCTCAAAGGGAAGGCTGCCAGCTTTCCCCCATTGAGGAGGATATTCACTGTATTTCGTAGAGAGATTTTTATAAAGCTAAGGAATGTTCCCTCTATCCCTATACTTTGAATCATTTTATTCAGGAAGGGATGCTGTATCTTGTCAAATGCTTTTTCTGCATCAATTCAGTGGACCATGTGGTTCTTTTCTCTTGATTTGTTCTGTCACATTGATTGATTTGAGAATGTTGAACCCCTCTTGCATCCCATGGATAAATCCCACGTGGTCATAGTGGATAATCTTTTTAATGTACTGTTGGATCCTATTAGCTAGAATCTTGTTGAGAATCTTGGTATCCATATTCATCAGGGACATTGGTCTGAAATTCTCCTTTTTGATGGGGTCTTTGCCTGGTTTGGGGATCAGGGTAAGGCTGGCTTCATAAAAAGAGTCTGGAGGTTTTCCTTCTGTTTCTATTTTTTGAAACAGCTTCAGGAGAATAGGTACTATTTCTTCTTTGAATGTTTGGCAGAATTCTCCAGGGAATCTGTCAGGTCCTGGGCTCTTGGTTTTGGGGAGGTTTTTGATCACTGCTTCAATCTCATTACTAGATATTGGTCTATTCAGGTTGCTAGTTTCTTCCCAATTCAGTTTTGGAAGTTTATGGGTTTCCAGGAATGCATCCATTTTGTCTAGGTTGCTTAATTTACTGACATATAACTGTTGATGATAATTTCTGAATATTGTTCCTATTTCCTTGGTGTTAGTCATGATCTCTCCCTTTGCATTCATAATTTTATTAATTTGGGTCCTCTCTCTTTTCTTTTGGATTAGTTTGGCCAGTGGTTTATCAATATTAATGATTCTTTCAAAAAACCAGCTTCTAGTTTTGTTGATGTGTTCTTCTGTATCTCTAGTTTCTATCTCATTGATCTCTGCTCTAATCTAGATTATTTCCCTTTTTGTGCATGGGGTTGTCTTAATTTGTTGTTGATTTTCCAGTTCTTTAAGGTGTAAAGAGAATTGGTGTATTCTGGATTTTTCAATGTTTTTGAGGGAGGCTTGGATAGCTATGAATTTTCCCCCTTAGGACCGCCTTTGCTGTATCCCAAAGGTTTTGGACCAAAGTGTCTTCATTCTCATTGGTTTCCATGAATTGCTTAAGTCCTTCTTTGATTTCCTGGTTGATCCAAACATTCTTAAGCAGGGTGGTCTTTAGCTTCCAAGTGTTTTAATTCCTTCCAAACTTTTTCTTGGGGTCGAGTTTCAGTTTCAAAGCATTGTGGTCTGAGAATATGCAAGGAATAATCTCCATTGTTTGGTATTGGTTGAGCCCTGATTTGTGACCCAGTATGTGATCTAGTCTGGAGAAAGTTTCATGTGCGCATGAGAAGAATGAGTATTCTGTTGTTTTAGGTGGAATGATCTGTACATATCTATGAGGTCCATCTGGTCCAATGTGTCATTCAATGCTCTTGTTTCTTTATTGATTTTCTGCTTGGATGATCTATTACTGAGAGTGGTGTGTTAAGATCCCCTACTATTAATGTATTCATATCAATATGACTCTTTATCTTGATTAACAGTTATCCTATGCAGTTGGCTGCTCCCATATTGGAGGCATAAATATTTACAATTTTTAGATCTTCTTGGTGGGTAGACCCTTTAAGAATGATGTAATGTCCTTCTTTATCTCTGACTATTGTCTTTAGTTTAAAATCTAATTTATCTGATATGAGAATCACTACCCCAGCTTTCTTTTGAGGCCCATTGGCATGAAAGATGCTTCTCTATCCCTTCACTTTCAGTCTGGATGTATTCTTAGGTTCAAAATGTGTCTCTTATAGACAACATATGTACAGGTCCTGTTGTTTTATCCAGTCTGCAACCCTGTGCCATTTTATGGGAGTGTTTAGGCTGTTCACATTGAGAGTAATTATTGAAAGATATGTTTTTATTGACATCATGTTGCCTGTGAAATCTGTTTCTATAGATTGTCTCTAAATGTTTTGTTCTATGACACTCTTGGGTTCTTTCTTCTTTTATAGAACCCCCCTTAATGTTTTTTGTAGTGCCAGCTTGGTGGTCACATACTCTTTTAAACCTTGCTGGTCTTGGAAGCTCTTTATCTCTCCATCCATTTTGAATGTCAGCCTTGCTGGATAAAGTATTCTTGGCTGCATGTTCTTCTCATTTAGTGCCCTGAATATGTCTTGCCAGCCCTTTCTGGCTTGCCAGGTTTCTGTGGACAGGTCTGAAATTTGATGGACCTTCCTCTGTACATAAGGAATCTCTTCCCCCTAGCTGCTCTCAAAAGCTCTTTCTAAAATTATGATTCATCAGTGGCACAATCATGTGCCTCAAGGTCTTTCTAGAGTCTTTGATCTTGGGGGGTGTTCAATATATCTTCTAGTCCTCTTTCTTTCTCCTCCCCCTCAGGGATTCCAATAATTCTGACATTGGAACATTTCATGGGGTCAATTATTTCCCTAATTCTGTTTTCATGGTTTTTAAGCTGCCTTCTGATCCTTTTTCCTCTATCAGTTTGTCCTCTAGATCACTAATTCTATCTTCTGCCTCAGTTACCCTAGCTGTTAGCATATTTAGATTAGATCGGATCTCACTGATAGCATTTTTTAACTTCCTCCCGGGGGGGCTTTCACTTCTGCCTTAGAGATCCCATGTTGTCACTAATGGTTTTCTCCAGCCTAGCCATTGCCTGGATAATTGTTACCCTGGATTCTCTTTCTGACATACTGTTCATGTCCATATCCAATAGTTATGATGGGTAGGGTACAATCTCTGAATTTTTCCTCTGTTGGGTGTTCTTCCTCCTATTTCTTTTGGTGAGAGGTGGTTGAGGGGATGTGTACCTGAATATATCAACCGTAGTCCAGGCAAGGTGCACCCTGGAACACTTGTGAGCAATTGGAAGTCACCACCAAACAGAAAGAAAAAAGAGAGAGAGAGAAAGAGAGAGACAGAAAAAAGAAAGAAAGAAAGAAAAGAACGAGCCAGAATGGGCCCCAAAGGTAATATTTATAAGGTATATAAACAAAAACAGACAAACAAAGAGACCCACAAAAGTAAATGACAAGAATTCTGGAACACTGAAAAGAAATTTTAAAAAGAAATAAAAATTTAAAAATTATAGAGAACAAACTGATGGTTACCAGAGGGGAAGTGGGGGGTTGCATGAAATAGGTGATGGAGATTAAGTAGTATGCTTGCCATGATGAACACTGGGTATTGTATGGAATTCTTGAATCAATATATTGTACACCTGAAACTAATATAATATGGTATGTTAACTAACTGGGATTAAAATAAAAACTTCAAAATGAAAAAAAAGTAAATGACAAGAAAAAAAAAAAAACAGCCAAAGTGAACCCCAAGGATAAGACTTATTTAATACCAATAAAAGCAAATACACAGAAATACTGACAGAAGAAAAAGATGAGAGGGTGGTTATAAATCCTTAATGTGGGCGAGGAAGGTTATTTTGATTCTTCCTGGGTGTATCTTGATATCTTTGTTAAAGGACTCAACTTTCTAGAGATAAAGGGAGATTAAAATGGGTTTATATATAGGAGTAGTATTGATTAGAGAATTCTATGAATTCTGTAAAAAAAGTTCAAGTTAAAAGGTTATTATGGAATATGTTGTATTAAACCTCTAGTTATAGTGGTAAGTAAGTTAAAAAAATTAAAAAGAACAAGAATAGTGAGAGCAAATTAAAAGTAAAAGTTGTATCTATGAAATATATAGGTTTTAGGGCTATACCAGGAGCTTAATATATTGTTTTTCCCTGATATTGGGGTTTTATACTTTTATGGGGACCATGTGATGGTTGTCCTCTCATTTTTTTTGCTTGCTTTCTGGGAGAGGGGACTGCTGCATTGTTTTTCAGGCAGTCTTGCTTGGGTTGATTCCTCCTGCCCCCTATCAAGGGGCTGGGCTCTGTGAAAACTGGTTTGGGGGGCTTTTGTTCTCTTTTGTTCTCTCTTTTGTTTTGGTGGCTTTTTGTGGCTTTTTGGAGGTTTAGTGGAAAGCAAACTGCACCCAGACCTCTGTCTTAGAGAGAAGCCTCAGTCTGCTCTCCTTTAGGTGGTCCAGAACACACAGACTCCCCCTCTGCAAACTCTGCTGAGCCATGCAACCTCCCACAGGCAGAGCACATCCCCAGCCACTGTCTCAGGGGTTGCCTGAAGCTCCCACTTGTCTCTGTACCCTGGTGCCACTAAAATCATGAACAATATTGGTCTAGGGAGCCTGCTTCCAGTGGCTGCCTTTGCAGGGACTGCTATCTGGGGTGCAGACCTCAGGTTGCCACCACGGGATCGTGACTCGGCAGGTCCTAGAGACTGCAGGCTAGGGCCTGTGCAGAGCTTTCTCAGGCGCTGGCGGGGAGTGAGTCATACCCCAGTCGTGCAGGGTACAAAAGTTCTAGGGAGCACAGGCTGTAGCCATCACCAGACTCCCTCATGCAGGGGGCAGGAGTGTGCCCAGCTGAGTGGTGGTGCAAGTCACACAACCCCTGGGGCTCCGCCACATTCTCTCTGTCATGGGTGGTCACTGGCGGCAACCGTCCTGGGACCTTGGGCTTAGGCCTGTGCCCATGACCACCTGATTTTACCAGTTGCCCCTTAAAATCTTTTGTTCTTTTTGAGTGCTTTTAACCAGGCTCTGAGTTAATGCTGGTCTCCAATCACGGGACACTTTTGTATTGGGGTATTACTTTCCAAAGGGTTGCTTCTGGTAGCTCCTTCCCCCTTCTGTTTATCCTCCGATATCAGTTCAATTGTTCCCACTCTGCTTTACCTATCCATTGTTGTCTTCTGCCTCCGTAGAGATCCAGAAGTGTATAATGCTACATCTCGGGCTGATTTCATGGATGTTCAGTGTTCTGGTACATAATTAGCTCACTTTAGTGGATCGGTTGAAACAGGGTGTCCTACTTCTCTGCCATTTTGCCCCACCACCTCCTCCCCTCACTGAAGATTATTAGACCATTTTTAGACTACTTCCTTTGGTCTTTATGTCAGTACAAAACTGTTTTGATTACTGTACTGTTATAATATATTTTGAAGTCAGGAAGTGTGAGGACTTCCTGCTTTGTTCTTCTTTCTTAAGATTGTTTTGGCTATGTAGCATCCTTTCTGGTTCCATATGAATTTTAGGATTTTTTAAAAAATTTCTATAAAAACCAGCATTGACATTTTGTAGGATTGCATTGAGTGTGTAGATTGATTCTGGAAATATGGACATTTTAACAATATTAGGCCTTTTAGTCCATGAACATAGGATGTGTTTCATTTGTTTGTGTCATCTTTTTTTTTTTAATTTTTAAATTTTTTAATAAACATATAATGTATTATTAGCCCCAGGGGTTCAGGTCTGTGAATCGCCAGGTTTACACACTTCCCAGCACTCACCATAGCACATACCCTCCCCAATGTCCATAACCCCACCACCCTCCCTCTAAGCCCCTCCCCCCAGAAACCCTCAGTTTGTTTTGTGACATTAAGAGTCTCTTATGGTTTGTCTCCTTCCCGATCCCATCTTCTTTCATTTATTCTTTTCCTACCCCCAACTTCCCCGCCCTTTGCATATCCACTTCCTCAAATCAGGGAGATCATATGATAGTTGTCTTTCTCTGATTGACTTATTTTGCTAAGCATAATACCCTCTAGTTCCATCCACATCATCCCAAATGGCAAGATTTCATTTCTTTTGATGGCTGTATAGTATTCCATTGTATATATATATCACATCTTCTTTATCCCCTCATCTGTTGATGGTCATCTAGGTTCTTTCCATAGTTTGGCTATTGTGGACATTGCTGCTATAAACATTCGGGTGCACGTGCCCCTTCAGATCATTACGTTTGTATCTTTAGGTAAATACCCAGTAGTGCAATTGTTAGGTCATAAGGTAGTTCTATTTTCGACTTTTTGAGGAACCTCCATGCTGTTTTCCAGACCATAGAGTTGAAAGTCTATTTCTGGGCTCTCTATTCTGTTCCATTGATCTATGTGTCTGTTTTTGTGCCAGTACCATACAGTCTTGATGATCACAGCTTTGTAATAGAGCTTGAAGTCCTGAATTGTGATGCCACCAACTTTGGCTTTCTTTTTCAATATTCCTTCGGCTATTTGGAGTCTTTTCTGGTTCCATATAAATTTTAGGATTATTTGTTCCATTTCTTTGAA
>ML111434.1:0-53536 GCA_003697995.1 Taxidea taxus jeffersonii | reverse complement strand
GTGGTGAATAATCCTTTTAATGTACTGTTGGATCCTATTGGTAGTATTTTGGTGAGAATTTTCACATCTGTGTTCATCAAAGATATTGGTCTGTGATTCTCTTTTTTGATGGGATCCTTGTCTGGTTTGGGGATCAAGGTGATGCTGGCCTCATAAAATGAGTTTGGAAGTTTTCCTTCCATTTCTATTTTTTGGAACAGTTTTAGGAGAAGAGGAATTAATTCTTCTTTAAATGTTTGGTAGAATTCCCCTGGGAAGCCATCTGGCCCTGGGCTTCTGTTTGTTGGGAGAGTTTTGAGGACTGCTTCAATCTCCTTACTGGTTATTGGTGTGTTCAGGTTTTATATTTCTTTCTGGTTCAGTTTTGGTAGTTTATGCATCTCTAGGAATGCATCCATTTCTTCCAGATTGTCAAATATGCTGGTGTATAGTTGCTCATAATATATTCTTTTAATTGTTTGAATTTCTTTGATGTTGGCTGTGATGTCTCCTCTTTCATTCATGATTTTATTTATTTGGGTCCTTTCTCTTTTCTTTTTGATAAGTCTGGCCCGGGGTTTATCCATCTTATTAATTCTTTCAAAGAACCAGCTCTTAGTTTCATTGATCTGTTCTACTGCTCTTTTGGTTTCTATTTCATTGATTTCTGCTATGATCTTTATTATTTCTCTTCTCCTGATGGGTTTATGCTTCCTTTGCCATTCTTTTTCCAGCTCCTTTAGGTGTAGGGTTAGGATGTGTACTTGAGACCTTTCTTGTTTCTTGAGAAAGTCTTTTATTGCTATATACTTTCCTCTCAGAACTGCCTTTGCTATGTCCCAAAGATTTTGAGCAGTTGTGTTTTCACTTTCATTTGTTTCTGTGAATTTTTAAATACTTCTTTAATTCCCTGGTTGACCCATTCATTCTTTAGAAGGATGCTATTTAGTCTTCATATATTTGGGTTCTTTCCAAATTTCCTCTTGTGATTGAGTTCTAGTTTCAAAGCATTGTGGTCTGAAAATATGCAGGGAAGGATCCCAATCTTTTGGTATCAGTTGAGGCCTGATTGTGACCCAGGATGCGATCTATTCTGGAGAATGTTCCTTGTGCACTAGAGAAGAATGTGTATTCTGTTGCTTTGGGATGGAATGTTCTGAATATATCTGTGATGTCCTTCTGCTCCAGTGTGTCATTTAAGACCTTTATTTCCTTGTTGATCTTTTGCTTGGATGATCTGTCCATTTCAGTGAGGGGTGTGTTAAAGTCTCCAACTATTGTTGTATTCTTGTCAATGTGTTTCTTTTATTTTGTTATTAATTGGTTTATATCATTGGCTGCTCCCATGTTAGGAGCATATATATTTAAAATTGCTAGATCTTCTTGTTGGACAAACCCTTTTTTAAAAAATTTTTTTAAGTTTTTTTTTTTTACTTATTTGTCAGAGAGAGTGAGCACAGGCAGACAGAGTGGCAGGCAGATGCAGAGGGAGAAGCAGGCTTCCTGCTGAGCAAGGAGCCCGATGCGGGACTCGATCCCAGGATGCTGGGGTCATGACCTGAGCCGAAGGCAGCTGCTTAACTGACTGAGCCACCCAGGCATCCCTGGACAAACCCTTTAAATATGATATAGTTGTCCCTCCTCATCTCTTATTATAGTCTCTAGCTTAAAATCTAATTAATCTGCTATAAGGATTGCCACCCCAGCTCTCTTGTGATGTCCATTAGCATGGCAAATTTTTTTCTACCCTCTTACTTTAAATCTGGAGGTGCCTTTGGGTCTCAAATGAGGTTCTTGTAGACAGCTATCAATAGGTCTTATTTTTTTTTAATCCATTCAGATACCCTGTGTCTTTTGATTGGGGCATTTAGCCCATTTACATTCAGGGTAACTATTGAAAGATTTGAATTTAGTGCCATTGTATTGCCTGTAAAGTGACTGTTACTGTATATTGTCTTTGTTCCTTTCTGGTCTGTTACTTTTAGGCTCTCTCTTTGCTCAGAGGACCCCTTTCAGTATTTCCTGTCAAGCTGTATTTCGTGTTTGCAAATTTGTTTAATTTTTTTTTGTCCTGGAAGCTTTATATCTCTCCTTCTATTTTCAGTGATAGCCTAGCTGGATATAGTATTCTTGGCTGTATATTTTCCTCATTTAGTGGTCTGAATATATCATGCCAGTCTTTTCTGGCCTGTCAAGTCCCTGTGGATAGATCTGCTGCCAATCTAATATTTGTACCATTGTGTGTTACAGATTTCTTGTCCCAAGCTGCTTTTAGGATTTTCTCTTTGTCACTAAGACTTGTAAGTTTTAATTAGATGATGGGATGTTGACCTATTTTTATTGATTTTGAGGGGAATTCTCTGTGCCTCCTGGATTTTGATGTTTGTTCCCTTCACCAAATTAGGGAATTTCTCTGCTATAATTTCCTCCAATATACCTTCTACCCCACTCTCTCTTTCTTCTTCTTCTGGGATTCCAATTATTCTAATATTGTTTGCATCTCATGGTATCACTTATCGCTCGAATTCTCCCTTTGTGGTCCAATAGTTGTCTATCTCTCTTTTTCCTAGCTTCTTTATTCTCCATCGCTTGGTCTTCTATATCACTTATTCTCTCTTCTGCCTCTTTTGTCCTAGCATTATGAGCCTCCATTTTTTATTTCACCTCATTAATAGCTTTTTGAATTTCAACTTGGTTAGATTTTATTTCTTTTATTTCTCCAGGAAGGGAATCTCTAGTATCTTCCTTGCTTTTTTTTTTTTGAGCCCAGTAGCACCTTGATAATCATCATTCTGAACTCTAGTTCTGACATCTTACTAATGTCCATATGGATTAGGCCCCTAGCTGTCAGTACTGTCTCTTGTTCTTTTTTTTTTTTTTTTTTGAGGTGATTTTTTCTGCCTTGTCATTTTATCCAGATAAGAATAGGTGAATGAGAACAAAATACTAAAAGTGTAGCAACAACTCCAGAAAAATACACACTATTCAAATAGGAAGAACCCAGAAACAAGGGGAGAAGAAAGGATATAAAAGAATTTTTTAAAATATACATATATTAGACTGGCGAATAGAACAGCCACTCACTTGATTTTGGGTTTATTTTGGTCTGTTAGAAGAAACTGCCTTCCAAAATTTTAAATAAAGAAAAATTATACACACACACACACACAAATAAGGGTAAACACAATGAAGGAATGGAATATGACTATAAAGATGAAGATTTTAAAAGATTCTAAAAAAGGAATTGATAAGAAGTTGGTTGAAACAAGTAAAAAAAAAAAAATAGGAAAGAATGTGATCAGCCTGGAGTCTAGAACAAAGCCATGCACTAGATTTAGGGTATATTTTGATCTGTTTGGAGAAACTTTATCCCAGAATTTTAATTATATATATATATATTATATATAACATCTTTATCCATTCATCTATTGATATACACTTGGTTAAGTGTCCACCCCCTCTTTTTTTAATTGATATATACTTGGGCTGCTTCCATTATTTGGCTATTGGAAATAATGCTGCAGTTAACATAAGGGTGCATATATCTTTTCAAGTTAGTGTTTTTGTATTGTTTGGGTGAATATCCAGTAGTGCAATAACTGGGTCATAGAGTAGTTCTATTTTTAACTTTCTGAGGAAACTCCATAGTGTTTTCCACAATGGCTGTACTGATTTGCATTCCCAGCAACGGTACACAAGGGTTCCTTTTTCTTCACATCCTCACTATCACTTGTGTGTGTGTATGTGTGTGTGTGTTTTATTTTAAACATTCTGATAGGCATGAGGTGGTATCTCATTGTGGTTTGCATTTCCCTAATGATGAGTGATGTTGAGTGTTTTTGATGTGTCTGTTGGCCATCTACAAGCCTTCCTTGGATAAATGTCTATTCATGTCTTCTGTCCATTTTTTAATTAGATGATTTGTGTTTTGGGTTGAATTGTATACATTTTTTATAGATTTTGGATACTTAACACTTTATCAGATGTCATTTACAGATCTCTTCTCCCATTCAGTAGGTTTACTTTTAATCTTATTAATTTTCTCCTTTGCTGTGCCAAAACTTTTTATTTTGATATGGTCCCAATAGTTTATTTTTTGCTTTTATACCCTTTGCCTCAGGAAACTTGTCTAGAAAAATGTTGCTACTGCTGATGTCACAGGAATTATTGCCTATGCTGTCTTCTAGGAGTTCTGTGATTTCAGGATTATAATGGATTCCTGTCTCCAGTTAGATATTTGTGTATGGTGTGAGCAAACATTGTTTTTCATATAGCTATCCAGTTTTCCTAATACCATTTTTTTGAAGAGACTGTCTTTTCCCCCACTGCATATTCTTGCCTCCTTTGTCAAAGATTAAGTGGCCATATAATTGTGGATTTATTTCTGGGCTCTCCATTCTGTTTTATTGAGCTTTGTGTCTATTTTTGTGCTAGTCCCATACTGTTTTGATCACTACAGCTTTGTAATGTATCTCTAAATATGGAATTATGATACCTCCAGTTTTGTTCTTCTTTTTCAGGATTGTTTTGACTTTTCAGGGTCTTTTATGGTTCCATACAAATTATAGGATTGAGTGTTCTAGTTCTGTGAAAAATGCTCTTGATTTTGCATGCTTATTTCATTATCAGATAACTTTTTTTTTTAAACTTACTTACTTATATATTTATTTATTTATTTGACAGCAAGAGAGACAGTGAAAGAGGGAACACAAGCAGGGGGAGTGGGAGAGGGAGAAGCAGGCTTCCTGCTAAGCAGAGAGCTGGATGTGGAGCTCGATTCCAGGACCCTGGGATCATGACCTGAGCTGAAGGCAGATGCTTAACAATGAGGCACCCAGGCGCCCCTTGTTATCAGATATCTTTTTTTAATTAAAAAAAAAATTTTTATAAACATATAATGTATTAGCCCCAGGGGTACAGGTCTGTGAATCGCCAGGTTTACACACTTCACAGCCCTCACTATAACACATACCCTCCCCAATGTCCATAACCCCACCACCCTCTCCCTACACCCCTCCCCTCAGCCCCCCTCAGGTTTGTTTTATGACATTAAGAGTCTCTTTTGGTTTGTCTTATTATTAGATATCTTACTAGACTCTCTTACTAGTTTTAATCTTGTCTTCCATTTTTAGTGGGATAATGGTATCATATGAAAATAAAAATAATGTTGACTGTGTATGATAGCTATATGTCATATTTTGGTGTTTTGGCTTATTTATTGTACTGGCTTGAAATTTCAAGTCAGTGTTTAGTAACTGTCACTATTGAACTTTGCTTTGCTACTGACTTTAAGGAAACTGTCTTCAGTGTATCAACCAGGACATTTTATTTTATTTAAAGATTTTATTTATTTATTTGACAGACAGAGATCACAAGTAGGCAGAGAGGCAGGCAGAGAGAGGAAAGGAAGCAGGCCTCCTGCTGAGCAGAGAGCCTGATATGGGGCTCAATCCCAGGACCCTGGAATCATGACCTGAGCTGAAGGCAGAGACTTTAACCTACTAAACCACCCAGGCATCCCAACCAGGACATTTTAATGCTCCAGTCATACTCATCTCTTTTAGTTTCCTTTTTCTGCCACAGGGCAAATTCATAAGCTGTTACCTCAACCTGGAATGATATCTGCCTCTTCATTTCACCTAAATAATACTAATTATTTAGAACTCTTAGTTTAACCATTATTCAGAGAGATTTCATTGACACCCATAAGGGGAGATCATGACACTATTTCCTTCTGAATCTGGAAGAAGCTTAAGATTCTCCTTTTTAGTACTACTTCTGTTAGCCACTACCAGGTGGTTGAGGCATGGCTGATAAAATCTTTCTATATTTATCCTCTCCTCTGCTCTGTTTCATTATAAAGTATAACTTTAGCTATAACTCTAGTCAATGAAATTTTTTTTGAGATTTTTGTTTTTTGTTTTTGTTTTCTATGAAAAACATGTGCTAGATTTGCCTCAAATGTCCTTTCCTGTGTATCTATTGATCTCACTATATGGTTTTTCTCTTTTTGCCTGTTGAAACTATATTACTGTATTTCTTAAATTTTCTATTCTCTTTGAATTCCTTTTTTTCTTTTAAGATTTTATTCATTTATTTTACACAGAGAAAGAGAGACAGCAAGACCAGGATCTTGGGATCATGACCTGAGCCGAAGGCAAATGCTTAGTGACTGAACCACCTAGGCACCCCTATCTTTGAGTTCCTGAGATAAATCCTACTTGGTCAAGGTTGGTTATTTATTTATTTATACGGGGGGGGGGGGGGGGGGGTGGGAGTGGCAGAGGGAGAGGGAGAGAGAGAATCCTAAGCAGGCTCCACTCCTACATGGAGACTCAACCATGAGATCATGACTTGAGCTGAAATAAAGAGTTGGAAGGTTAACTGACTGAGCTACCCATGAGCCCAAGGTACATTATTCTTTTAATATTCTCCTATGATTGAGTTGACAGAATTCCATTTAGTATTTTTACTGCTACGTTGATAATTGAGATTGAATTGTTAAGATATTTTTGATATTATATTTGTTGTCTCTAGTTTTTAAAGCTAGATTATGCCAGCTTTACACAATTGTATCTTTGATACAATTTAACAATTAATCTGATTTGATAGAATTTAAACATTCTTTGAATGTTTAAAGGATATTTTGTAGAGATTATATTTGAAAAACTTAAAAAAATTTTCCCTGGCTATTGGTTTATTTTTCTTTGTATAACTTTTTTTTATCATTTATATATTTTCAGGAAATTATTGATTTACATGAGATTTTAAAATATGGTTACATAGGCTTATATTTAGTGATCTCTGACAATTTATAAAATCCTTTTAACGTATGTTCTTTCCTTTTTTCATTCTTAATTTTGTGTATTTGTGATTCTTCTTATTTCTGGATTTAAATTTCTGGGACATTGTATATTTAATTGTATTTTTTTTTCTAAGACTTCTTCCATTCATTTCTTTACTTATGTACTCATTCAACATAAATGTTTTTAGCTGATACTATATGAAAATACTATATAGGGCACTAGAACTTCTGTGGTGAAATAGTTAGATATGGTTCTTGCCCTGATGAGTTTATAATCTAGCAGTGAACAAGTAATCAAAGGTGTGATAAGCACTAGACTGTGTAGATACATACTTGAGAAAGAATTAACCCATATGGTTGTCAAGGAAACATCTCTGAAGAAGTGTTTAAATTGAGATCTCTAAAGACTTAGTATTATTTACGTGAAAGGAAAGGGCAGATACCATTCCAGGTTGAAGAAACAGCTCATGAAAATGCTCTGTGGCAGAAAAAAGAGACTAAAAAAGACCAGTATGGCTGGACTATAAAAAGTCCTACCATTGTCTTTCATTAATATTTTGATTTCTACTTTTATTAGTATTACCCCTTTACTGTAGCTGTTTTTTAAATAGTTTCCTGCCTACTAATTTTTCTTTCTTTTTTTTTCTTTGTTATTATTGCTTTAGTTCAGCTTACTAAAAATATTTAAGGTTATACATTTTCCTTTGAGTATACCTTAGCCTGCAATCATAATTTTTAATTTGATGTATTCTTGTTATTTTATTTTCTAAACTTTATTTGTAATCTTGATTTCTTATTGTATTAAGAAATGATTAGCAAATAATTTAAGGTGATACATATACTACAAAGAATTTATGGTGAGAAAATATTACTAGCCCAACTTGGTAATGTTTTGTGGGTATCTTACCTGAATCTACATAAAATAAGAGAGATCTTCTTTTTAAAACTGTTTTGTCTGAGATGGCTTAATTTTTTTTTCATGATTTATCCTTTCAGAACTCAAAAAGCTTTTGTTGTGTCCCCCTCAGGTAATCGTTAACTACAAATCTTCATTGTTGCCAACTAAAATAATTACTGAACTAATTTTGTATCTCTATATTTTTATCACATTAATTCACATGTATATACTGATATCATACCAAATAATATCAATTATTGGATAACTTTGTAAGTTTTTAGATTTATCAGAGAAAAATTATCATTATATAAAGGTAAATCTATTGAACTATTTTATATATACATGAACCCGTTTTTGTATGTTAAGTAATACTAAAATTCTTTTCCTTTTTCTACTATGAATGAAAAGAGATGACTTCAGTGACTTTATTATAATTCAGTGCGAAGCTGGCCTTAAGCTATGTTTAAATGCAACTCAATGTGATGTGCCTGCCTGAGGCAAATGACATTTAAAATTGTGATTCTTTTCACCCCAAAAGCAAGAAGGTCTGTTCTTTACTGTGGCAGGACCTATTTAAATGAAAATTTAAGAGGTCAGAATCCAACTTGTGACTTCTCAGATTCTTTCATTTGCATTACAAATCATTTGAAAGAAATGAAGCAATTGACTAAAATATTGAAGAAAGACTAGAGTAAAATGTTAATTTGAAATCTCTTATTTTTGAATATCTGATCATCTACACAGAGGGAATACAAGACATTGGACAAAATAATTTACAGTGGAAATCAATAAGGTTTTATAGGGGAGATTAAATTATTCATTCAAGCAGACTTTTTAAATAAAGATTTTATTTATTTATTTATTTGACAGAGATCACAAATAGGCAGAGAGGCAGGCAGAGAGAGAGGGGGAAGCAGGCTCCCTGCTGAGCAGAAAGCCCGATGTGGGACTCGATGCGGAACTCGATCCCAGGACCCTGGGATCATGACCTGAGCCAAAGGCAGAGGCTTTAACCCACTGAGCCATGAGGCGCCCCTCAAGCCAACTTTTTAATCACTATCAGTGCCTGAGAAGCAAGTACCAGTTACATGATGCCCAATTCATACTGAGTTACTATGCTTTGTTTTGCAGGACAGGGAGTAAAAGAAGTGAAGCTAGTGAGTCTTGGTCATTTGGTATCAAACAATCATTTTATTGGTCAGGATCACTGGTTAAACAGAGCCTTGAAGCCATAGATTGCACATTACCTAACCTCAAATATAAAAACTCTTCAGTTGAACTTAGTTTCAAACCAAAATATTATATTTTGTTAAACTAATCTCCATGTTCATATGACCTTCTTCCCTCTGTGTCTGTGTGTGTTTAAATTTTCCTCATTTTATAAGGACATCAGTCGTTGAATTAAGGCCTTCATAATTCAGCATGACATCATTTTAACTTGACTGCAGCTATCAAGACCCTGTTTCCAAATAATATCACATCCGCAGATACCAGATTTTAGGACTTGAACGTGTATTTTTTTTTTTAAGATTTTATTTTTATTTTATTTGTCAGAGAGAGCGCTCAGGCAGACAGAGAGGCAGGCAGAGGCAGAGAGAGAAGCAGGCTCCCTGCCAAGCAAGGAGCCCAATGTGGGACTCCATCCCAGTACGCTGGGATCATGACCTGAGTAGAAGGCAGCCGCTTAACCAACTGAGCCACCCAGGCGTCCCTTGAACATGTATTTTTTAGGGTCACCCCTCAGCCCACAATAGCACCCATCCTTATCTTTTGTTCTTTCCTCCCCATAACCTTCCTGTTTCAGGATATTTCTCTCAAATTTGTCCTCTTTTTTTCTTCTTAGTGACCTTGTCCAGGTATCATTTTCTTTTCATGTCTTTAAACTTGATCTCTTTTCTGGCTAAGTCTCAGCTTATAATCATATTCAAGACTCCTTCATCTTAGAAGCAACAACAGATCGCACCTATCTCACCCATACATTTCATTTTATCTCCTTCTCCTTCTTTCTGCATCCCAGAGAATGTGTCACATAGCTCCTCTGAAATCTGGCTTCTGTCCAACCACCGAGACTGCTCTTCTCTAGATTTTTTAATGCTGCCTTTGTTCAGGCAGTTGAATCAATGGACATGTCTTAATTCTTCTATTGTAAATGTTAATGCCTCATTAGATTTTTTCAATCACTCCTATTTTCTTCAAACCAGCCTCTTCAAGTCAAATCCCTTGATTTCTACAGTATTTCACCTTCCAGATGTTTCCAACTTCTCTGCCTGTTTAGCCTCCCAGGAAGGTTTTCTTCCCTACTCTATAAATTTTGTATGATGTCCCTGTAAGATTAATTGATCTTTTTCTCCTCAATCTAAAGGTGGGTTTTTTTGTTTGTTTGGTTTTTTTTTTTTTTGGTTAGTCCTATCTCTTTACATGCTTTCCACTTCACTTATATTGCTAATCATATATCATACAACTGCCTGTTATAAATCACCTTTTGGATGTCTCATGAGCACTTTGGATGCAGCAAGTTGAAATTGGATTCACCAGTTCTTACTTCTGACCTTACTCCTTCTTTTATATTATTTTCCTTCTTAATGAGTAACACTACCTAGTCAGTTACCCTATTGGGAAACCTTAGCATATCCGTAAATTTTTTCTTTCTTTTTTCTTCTCCTTACTCCTGTATTCAGTTCTCCTCTATTATGCCCCCATAATCTCTTCCAAATTAGTCCCTTTTCCCCCAATATCACTTGCCCTTTATAGTTTATTTTTGGATTCTTTAATTATTGTAACATATCCAATTCAAACCGTTTTCCATGTGTTGCCAGTTTGATTTTCTAAAATGCAATCTGATGATGGTAGTCCACTGAAAATCTTTTTGAGCCTCATCATAGCCTTTAAGATAAAGTCTCAAATTCTTATATGTCCTTCCTTAGTCCTATCTCTCGCTGTTTCATCTCTGCAAACTTCACCCATGTTGAAATATGTGCATCAGCTTAAATGTGTCACACTACTTCTTCTGTGTGGAAAATCTTCCCTCCTACTCTTCATCCACTAATTCCTATTCTTTTTTTATGTCCTTTAAGGAAGAAAGTGTTCTCTGACCCTAAATGACTCCATATGATTAAGCTTTGGTGTTCTTTGATGAGATTTTTATATATTCCATAGAATCATGCGTTTGCCTCTATATAGCAACATAGATGAGATGTTATTTTTAAAAGTATCTCCAGAAATGAGCACAGTGTTTGTCATATAAAATCCACTCCATTTTTTTTTAAGTCATGGATATGGCCAAGATTGAACTGAATATAGAGTAATAAGAGGTGACCAAGATTGAATTCTTAAAGGAAGACAAACATTTGGGAGGTAGGCAGAGGAAGAAACTCTGTTACAGAGACCAAAAGGTTGTCAAAATTTCCCCAAAGAGAAGAGAACCAGGAGGTAATGGCAGTACTTGATTTATGTGTCAGTGTGTAGGACAGTGCTGAATTATGCCTGCTTCTGATTCTTGTTCAGTTTAGCAATGTGCCAGGGTTTTCATTTTCAGTAGGGAATTATTATGAATAGTTGCACTGAGATAAGCTGGGATGTGTTTGGAGAAATAGTATGCTGAAGTATGCCACTCTGATTCCCCTAAGAACCAAAACACCCATGTCTCCAGCTGCTGAGAGTGGTTAACAGATCTCTCTCAAATGAATTTCTTTCTAAATGCTTAAAATATAAAATTTATTAACTTAATTCCAAGACTTGTCCTCAGATACAGCCACCTTACCTCATCCAATGATTGATAAATATGATCCCATATTAGGTACTACATCCAATGACTGATAAATGTAGAGGTCTGTCCTCTCCTCTAATTTTTGACATTCATAAGAACCATCCCAACTCCAGAACTGCCCATGGGATCAACCAGGGCCTTTGTTGTGACTGCATTTCTTCTCAGCTCTTCCTCAGCCCAGTGGTATTTCTTTTACCTCTACCACATGTTTTGGTCCCAAGAACACAGTCCTGTAAATTTCCTGTGTACTTGGGAACCTGGGTGGCTCAGTGAGTTTTGTCCAACTCTTGATTTCTCCTTAGGAAGTAGGATTGGCTCTGCTCTAAGTGCAAAGTCTGCTTGTCCATCTCCCTTCCCCTGCTTGTGTGCTCTCTCTCTCTCAAATAAATAAATTTAACCTTAAAAAAAAAATTCCTGTGTGCCAGTCCTCATCTCCCCGTCTGCTTCATGAGTAAACTGATCAGTGGCAATACATCTCCACTTTTCACTTCCAGCTACTGCCATGGTTTCATCTAGTAGTATATGGCATGTACGTGTAGTTAAAAGATTTTTCACTTTGACACATAACAAAATCCAAAAGATGACCAGCGATAATTTGAGTCTGTATCTTGACCCTTCCCAAGTGTAACAAAATAGTACTTCCCTTTCCAAGACAGCATAATGGTGCTCACTGATAAAATGGAACATTTCAACACATGATTAAATCTATTTCCCTGTAGTCTAGAAACAGGTAACTCTTTCTGGGCACTGGTGGTGGTAGCAGTATTCAATGATAATGCTCCTGACAACACCTAGTGTTCCAGCCACTTGTGATGTCACTTATGCTACAACATGCAAGACATCCAAGGCAACTAGGGCACTAGTAGACACAATTAGTTCACTGGGTATGGGTGAAATATGTGCATTAAAGGCTGAATAGTGTTGTTCTAGAGCATTAGAGGCTGAATAGTCTTGTTCTAGAGCAATAGGACATTTGAAAGCTCTTTTTGCTATTGCTTTGTCATTTATGGTACAATGAAATTACTTTATAATTTGATTAATAATATCATATTTTCCAATGCACTTTTTCAGCAGTAATGATCTAAATAAAGTACATTCCTTATTGAACAGTAAATTAAGTACAAAATTTCCATTTCTCAAACTGATGATCAGAACGTATTGTGCACAAAATGTTTGTCAATATTATAACCCACATGTGGGCCATGTCTTGTCACCGGAGAACCAAGAGACACAAATCTGCTGAAGAAGCAGTATCATTTATTTCAAAAATTAGTAGTTGTGTGAAGGAGACCATGTCCAATGTTTATGGCTTTACACATGCACTTTCAGGATGTGCATTTATATTTCACCCTAGGAAGCATGATTCTTTCATCTAGTTCAAAAAGCAATTTTTCAGGGCACCTGGGTGGCTCAGTTATTAACTGTCTGCCTTCGGCTCAAGTCATGGTCCTAAGGTCCTGGGATTGAGCCCTGCTCCGCCTCCCTGCTCACTGGGAAGCCTGCTTCTCCCTCTCCCACTCTCCCTGCTTGTGTTCCCTCTCTTGCTGTTTCTGTGTGTCAAATAAATAAATAAAATCTTTAAAACAAAAAACGAAAAACAAAAAATTTTTCTAATATAACTTACTATTTTTTATTCCATTTTATGTTTAGGTATGAAAAGTGAACTGGTAATTTACTTTGTCAGTGAATAATATTAGAGACTTAAAAGTAAGAAACTATTACAGAATGTGAATATGTTGTCTTCATCAGCAGAACTTCACAATAAAGTCAAATGTTGACAGTTTTAATGTCCTCATGATTCCAATGTAAGATGTTAAATTAATTAGAATGATGGTTCACTTTTTCATCCAATTCATGAAATTAAAGTAAAGCTTTTGGGAATTTATTAGTTAAGGTGAAATACTACAAATGTTCTGGTGAGGTCAATAGTAAAAATTCTCATTAAAAAGAAAATCATCAGGTTTATGATGGTACTACAAAACAGATTTTATTAAGAAGTATAGCCTTTTGGTAGAAACAATGTCCTTAGTAAATTAAGAATCCTATGGAATAGAAATACACTAGAAATTTGTTGTGGAATACACAGTACATGCAATTGCATCCAAAGAAAGCTCTGTTATTCAACTAGTCTAAATAGAAGCTTTGGTACCAAAATGTAGACATACCTGTATACACAAGGCAAATAACTTAAAATTTTTGTGATGAATCCCTGTGTTGAATTATAAAACATACTTCAGAAGGTATGCATTCTCTTGAGCCATCACCAATGAGATTTTAGAAATGCTCAAGGATTTGAAGAACTATTTTATAAATCAACCTAAGCCACCACAATGATATTGGACTATTTTTAGAAATAGGACTTCCAAGATCACCTGGGTGGCTCAATTGGTTAAGCATCAGACTCTTGATTTTGGCTGTTGCTGAAACTATATCACTCATAAATGTTTTAGCATAACTTTTTAATGCCTGCTCCTCAGAACACTGAGAATCTGTAATTGTGGTTCAAAGGCCACTGCAGGGAGTAGATACCAACCAGGGTATGTCTGGGGCCTGCTCCCTGTGGTTTGAACTGAAGCAGCCCACTTCATGTATTCTATGTGCCAGTTTGTACGAAGATTTTTTTTTTCCAAAATAAATTCTGTTTGAAATATTTAAAAACTACCGACCTAGTGTTCTTTTGAAGTTTAAAGCAAAACCCAGTATTTAAAAATATTCTACAGGGGCGCCTGGGTGGCTCAGTGGGTTAAAGTCTCTGCCTTCGGCTCAGGTCATGATCTCAGAGTCCTGGGATCGAGTCCCACGTCAGGCTCTCTGCTCAGCAGGGAGCCTGCTTCCACCTCTCTCTCTCTGCCTGCCTCTCTGCCTGCTTGTGATCTTTGCCTGTCAAATAAATAAATTTTTAAAAATCTAAAAAAAAAATTCTACAATAATACTTTCAACTCTTTGTAAAGTAGGCTGGTTTTTGGAGATTTTCCTCTTCTTTTTCTTTTTTTTTTTTTAAGATTTTTTTTTTTTTTTTATTTTTTTTTACCGAGATATAACATAAGTAGGCAGGGAGGCAGGCAGAGAGAGAGGAGGAAGCAGGCTCCCCGCTGAGCAGAGAGCCCGATGTGAGGCTAGATCCGAGGACCCTGGGATCATGACCTGAGCTGAAAGCAGAGGCTTTAGCCCACTGAGCCACCCAGGTGCCCCCCTCTTCTTTTTCTAAATTAGTTTTATTATTTGGCTTTTGTACCTACTTAAATGAGATGAGGGAGAAGGCTTCAAATGGCTTTATAAAGGCAACAACTTATAAAAATAATAATGTATATTTTAATATAGGAATATAGTGATAATGAAAAGAAAACATGTACTCATGAAAATTAGTACACAGAGACTTATGGTGGTATTATATTCTATTTGGAGAAGGTGGCAATACTAGAAAGAACACAGACCTTCATGTTTTAAAATTCTGTGAAATTCTGACTACCAAATAGTGTTTAAAATAAGAGATGACCTCTACATATAGAAATATTAAATCAAAAGAGACAATATAATCACAATTAGAGTTTTAAAGAGTAACAGGAACTAATATTGGTTGTTTTTTTTAATGTGGTTAATGATGATTTTAATTTTTTTATCATTTTTTGTTCTCTAAATATTTTCCCAATGTGCATCCATTTCTTTTGTAATCAAGCAAACAAAACCAAAATAATTTTATTTTTAAATCAGTATTGTAACTTTTAAAAAATATTTTATTATTTATTTATTTATTTTGAGAGAGAGAAAATGAGTGAGGGAGAAGGCAGAGAGAGGAGAAGCAGGGTCCCCGCTGAGCAGGGAGCTGGATGTGGGGCTTGATCCCAGGACCATGAGATCATGACCTGAACTGAAGGAAGACACTTAGCTGACTAAACCACCCAGGCACCCTGGTGAATTTTTTGTTATACTATATGGTATGTAAACAAATAGAGCTGCAATTGAAATGTTCCAACAGTGGTATCTGGATAAGTTTAGGAAGAAGGAGAGGTCAGGAAATGTTTGGAAGAGAAAATGGGACTAAATTTCTCCATGTCCAAAGACGAGGTGAAGCAGAGTGAAGGAATGAAAGATCTGGCATGATAGGTAGTTGGGATCAGAGAGTGCATTATTAAAGTTTAATATATTTGAGGTAGAAAAGTTCTACTGAAGACAAGAATCTGCACTATAGTCTGGGGGTAGAGGTAAGGTTTATACAGTTTAAGAGTCCAGCAATTTTATGAAAAAGTCGTTATATGAGTTGTCCATGTTGGTGTTGATATGAAGATTGCAGAATTTAGGGTAGATAAAGAATGCTGAGTAAATTTCCAAAATCTTCATTAGTAAAGGGGAGTGGAAAGGGGGTCAACACATGATGGCAATGAAGAATGGCTTAAATTTTAGGTAAGAGTGATTTGTCATCTTTTATATATATGCATATATATATGTAAGTCATTTTATTTATTGTTTTATTTACCTAACAATTCACAGAACAAAAAGTGTTGGTAGGGATAGTACTTGATGTAAAGCTTTAAGGAAAATAAGGCTTTTCTTTCTTATTGCTTAATCAGTAATATTAATACATATTTTAAAACTTTTACCAAGATGTATAGACAATATATTAATAAACAGGCTGCACACAAACACATGTCAGCAGTGTGCATCCAGCATTTCCTAGAGTGTTGTTGAATCTGAATTACATGAGCATAAAGATCTTCAGAGTCTGTCTCTGTTATGAGGCAGGAACTTTTCATCAGATTTCATCAGACTATGCCCCCTGGATAAATCCTTTCTTTTCTAATTCCCTGCTAAGCAATCAATTTTCAGACTACTCATTCTCCTTTCAAGTAGTCAATTCTGATATAATGCCTGGTTTGAAAGTGTGAACTTGTTCCAACCACAATTGATATATTAAGGAAAAAAATGAAATTAATGTGAATTATGAATTTCACATTTAGTTGCATGTGATATTATCCCTGAGAAACACTAGATCCACCCTCTGGCCACCTTCTGGTGATAGTTCACAACCCTTTCATGTGAAACATTTACTCATCCCCTCCTGTAAATCCCGCCCCCACCCCCACCACCAAAGTATTATCTCATTACAGCAACAGCTTGAAATCAAGGATCTTGCCAGCTAATCAGGTCTGGGTATAGAAGGGGCTCCAAGGGTGTGGTTCCTTAAGTACCTTTCCTTTGAAGACCTGAAAATTAATGGGATTATTTTTCTGAATGATGCACTCAACATACACTGAGAGGCACAGGAAAACTCCTTTTAGGTAAAGAAGGAAAACAGAAGGCACACATCAATTACTGGTCCATAGCAATTCTGAAACCCAGCCAGGCACATATTGCCAGTTTTTTGTTTTTTTTTTTAATAAATCTCAGTCTTAATTCCTGGAAGGTGTTTTGTTTTGTTTTGTTTTTTTTCCATGACTCTTGGCTCTATCCCTGAAATCCTGGCTCCACTCCTTCTGCCTTTTGAGTCATCCCTCCTTTTCCATAAGAACTTGTCTCTGTTTGCAACATAGCCTGTTCTTGCCAATCTTATATAGGTTTTTCCTGAAGCATGGAATTCAGGGATTGGTGGATTTTCACAGGTGTAAATGGTCACCTGTGACATCATCTGTAGAAGTAGTTTGTAATAGTCCAAACACTTGTTTTTATTTTTCACTGTCTCTTTCCCTTTCAATCAGAGCTGGTAAAATTGTTAAAAAAAAAAATAACCACTGTGGGATTTTAATGTATCAATTTATAATCTGCTTCTTTATATAAAAGAGATAAAAGCCACAAACACACTTATTTTGAGATGAGCCCTTCTCTACTTCGGGCTCCTGTGAGATTGTTGAGGGGAAATCCTTTAAGATAGTTATGTCTTTTCTCTGTCTGAAACACTCTATGAGATATGGTTTTAGGTTTTTCTGAGGTCTTAATAAAAGTCTTACAACCCTACTCTGGATTCAACCTTAGCCTAGAGGCTACTAGGGATGAGAGACAGTTTTATTTTCAAGCCCAGTGAATCCTGTGTCCTTTATATTTAACAACTTATTATTTAACTCATTTATTTCCTTTCATATTGAATCACAGAAGAAGTCAGGTAGCATTTTTAATACTCTTCCTGGAAATCTCCTTAATTAATATTGTTAAATCCTCCATGTACATTTCCATGTATATGGTACATTTCTATGCTACCAAACTTTCTAATACTATATTAAAAGTATTTCCCTTTCATCCAGATTCCAGTAACATATCCCTTACTATCCTTTGAGTCTTATTAAAACCCTCTTTGAAACTAACTTTGAAACTAACTGGCTACTAACACTCTCCTCAAAGCCATTCAGCTTTTATCTGGTCCCAAAGTCAGTGCCACATGTTTTAGGGTTTGGTATGAAAATCTCCACTTCCAGGCTTAAAATTTTGTTCTAGTTATCTTTTGCAGCATAACAAATCTCCTCCAGACTTAATGATATAAAACAGCCATTTTATTATACTCATGGATCAATCAATGGTCATTTGGACTGCCTCCTTATCTTGACTATTGTAATTAATGTTGCTATATAAATAGGGGCTGAGTGGTTAAGGCATTAAACTGAAGATCACGGCTATTTACATAGCAGATATGGTCTTTCTCTGCTTCTCAATTTCTGGGGACTCCTCTGGTAAAGCTTAAAGCCTGAGGGTGCCTTGATGACCAGGGAATGGAGTCATCTTGAAATGTCTTCAGTCATGTCTGGCATTTGACGGTGGCTATTGCCTGGCAAACCTACAAATGGTCTGTCCTTATAGCCTGGGCTTTTTCACAGCATGTGGCCTCAGCCCTCCTACATGGTGGTTTAGGGCTCCAAAGGTGAGTATCCTAACACAAGTTGGAAGTGCATGTCATTTTTATTACTTAGCTTGGAAAGTCAAACTGTTCCACTTTTCTTGTATTAGCTGATCAAAGGAGTCACACAAAGATCTTCCCAGGGTTCGTGGGTGGCTCAGTCATTTAAGCATCTGCCTTCAGCTCAGGTCATGATCTTGCGGTCCTGGGATCAAGCCCCAAATGGCAGTGGGGCTTCTCAGTGGGGAGCTTCCTCAGTGGGGAGTCTGTTTCTCCCTCTTCCTCTGCTCCCTCCACCCCTTGCCGCTCATGTACTCTCTCTCAAATAGATAAAATATTAAAAAAAAAAAAAAAGATCTTCCCTATTTCAAAGGAAGGGTACATAGATCCATCTCTTGATGGTAAAAGTTTTAAGGCCACATTATAAGAACATATGAGATGTGTATATTATTATGGCCATCTGCAGGAAAATAAAATCTGCCACACCCTATCAGCCTCAATGAGGAGCTGAACTATTGACAACCTATCATTGACCCCTGAATATGGACGAAACAAAGTGATCGTTCACAAATGAACAAAACAGTTTTTGAAGGATATCCAAGGAAAATATTGACTAATCACCTTTTTCACAAATTGATTGCCAATCTAAAGGATCTTCATAAGACTAGCTTCATGGGTGTGTAAACTGGGCAGTTCCACAGGGCTCCATGCTTAGAGAGACTCCACACTTGCTTTAATTTTCTGTTGTAGCTATCTTGAAATTCTTAATTTTTAAACGTTTTTTTCTCTGTCTCACAAATTATTTTGTTAGTTCTGGACTTCCATCCGTTAGCAGTCAGAGCCAGCTTGGATTTTATTAAGGATGTATTAGGCCTACATCTCTACATATTCTCATCAAACGCTGCATTGTATACATAACAGAAGCAAGGCAATCTAGGACAAAACAAAAACATATGAAACAAGACCATTGTACATCTAGACAGACACATACACACACACAAAGAAAAAAATAAACAGTGGAAAAATAAGCAGGCGAATGACAAAATATTAACCAAATGTGTATCTTTACAGTGAGAAGGCCTAATTACTTTATTACAATGGCATACTTTTAATTCCTTTATTTAAATCTGATTACGAATCCTAAAGTGAGAAAAATTTGCATCAAGGAGCTTAATGAAATTAGAACTCAGATCATGGTAGACCTACCTGGCAGCAGAAGGCAAAGTAGTATGGGCACAAGGGGGTCCAGTGAGTATTTCTGTTAGACGATGGTCCTTTGGAATGTTGCCAAGCGAGAGTCTTCAAAATGATCTTGAGGGAAGCTTGAAGTCATGTTAAATGATGAGGAGGCCATAATAAAATCTGAATAAAGAAAGCTGAATTTCTTGCTTACTATGTGAAATCTATGCTGGTCAGGAACAGTCAGTCTGAGTAGAACAGACTGCTGATTTTATATGATTTTATACAGGGCTTTTGGGGAAGCTTGGAGTTCAAGGATGGATGGACTTTCAGAAGTGTAACAGCTGACATAATCTGCAGAAGCATGGCTACTTGGGTGAGGCTGTTAGTTGCTTGGCACTCAGAGACAGTTTATTGTTGTCTGTTCCTGACTAGGTGACTTTCTGAAGCAAACAGATTGGTTGTTTTGAGAAAATATTTTCACTGAGGCATATTGCCATTGATATACTGAAGAGGTTTAAAACTGGTTCTGGTGGCTACTTATTACTTTCTGCCTGCCACCCCCTGACAATCTATTTAGCCATTTCCCCTAGGTCTAATCTATTTCCTACAAATTCTGAATTCCTCCAATTTCAATGGTAAGACATTTCATTTGTAATTGGCCTCAAAGCTTTCATCCCTTTACACAAATGGATAGGCAGCCATCCTTGCATCAACTCCCGATCTACAATCTGATGTAATACAAAGGATCAAATTGTCAGATCAGACTCACATGAATCAAAGATCTTGTCCACTATCAAACTTTACTAATAATTTCAAGAATAGGCAATCAAGAAGCAGGTCTAACACATGGAAGGTGGAGCCTACTGCATGAGGTAACTTCACAAGACCTTATGGCTGGGCCAGAGAGTTGCATGTCTGCTCTAGGAAGAAAGCATCTGAGAGCCATCCTCAACTGCATGGTTTTTCTTCTTTGATTTATTAGCATGAAAAATATTTTACTAAATTCCTAATGATTGAACTATGTTTGCTTGGTAATGATATTTTAATATTTTTAAGTGTTTTTATTTTCTTTGAATTTTTATTATTTTTTATTTATTTGAGAGATAGAGTGAGAGAGAAGGAGAGTAGGAGCAGAGGGAGGGGCAGAGAGAAATGCAGGCTCCCGACTGAGCAGGGAATCCAAAGTGGGGCTCTATCCCAGGACCCTGGGATCATGACCTGAGCTGAAGGCAGATGCTTAACCTACTGAGCCACCCAGGATCCCCAAGTGTTTTAAATTTTTGAATTAAAAAATTATTACTGGATTAATTATATATTTGTCTGAGAATATGACTCATAATTTTTTGCTTTTTCATATGTCTTTCAAATTTATTTTATTGACTAATTTATAAATGATATTTTATTGACTCTGCTTTGGTGATAAAATGTACTGTTTTAGATTCACATTGTTATTTCTATTCTGTATTATCAATGTTATGTAACAATTTTATTTTTATGTGTGTTCTCTAAATCATTACTTCACTACTTCAGACTTTTTTATGCTTTATCATTATCTTTTCAATAGCTATTTAGATAATATGTATTTAATTGGTTTTAATACCCTCCACAAGTTTTTTTATGTCTTCTCAATCCTGATTTCACTATTCTAAAATTAAAATAACCCCTAAAGTAAATTTTCAAGTAAATATCTTTAGGAAAGTTAAGTTTAGGGGTATATGTTCTATATCTTTGTATAATTAGGACTATCTTTCTCTTTGTACATAAACAATAATTTGGTTGATTATTGCATCATCTTTCTCTCTCAAAGTTGGGTGAATCCTGCACAGTTGTCTTCTGACATTACTTCTAGGCAAGTATTTTAGTTCACATTTTGTTTGCTTTTGTATTTTAGTTTTCTAAATACTTTAGGATTGAATTTTCACCCTTGAAAATTTTAAATGTCATTGAATTGTGGCTAGATGGTTATTATTTCTCTGTGAATTCACTCCTGGTCTCTTAATGGTGTCTATCATATGTCTCACTATTTGCCTACAATCCTTTTTTGTTCTAGGATTTAAGAATCTTCTCAAGTGTGTCCTTTACTTCATTGTTTATTTAGCCAGTATGTATTGAATGCCAACTATTTGTCAATGTACTAAGTCTTGGGAATAAAATGAGTAAAACAGATATGATCCCTTTCTCTTGGATCTTCACTTCTAGTAGGGGAAGTATAGAGATATACAGAGAAAGTCCTTCCTTTACGTAATCAAAGATGCCATGTCCTCATCATCAAAGATGATGTGCAGGGACACAAAAGTGGGATTGGGTCTAATTATTTTACAGGGTTTTTCTCATTCAGTTTTTCTGCCTCAGGACCCCAGCTGCATTTTGCTTTATGGAAATTCTTTCTGGGTTCCAGTAGATCATAAAGCATCACTATCTTTTCTTTATTATATCCTGAAAAGATGGTTCTAAGCAAACCTACTATCTCTAGCTATCACCCAGTGTCCCTATTTGGTTATTGTTTTAATTGATTTTTTTTTCATCTCAATAATACAGTAAGAACTATGATTTGATTTGGCATATCAGTTCATCTTTATACCTGAGACTCAATCAGAGGACAGGTTTCTGAGCTAAGTGGGGAGTTTGAATATTTGCAGACCTATGACTATCCCTTCTGAGTGTTGGTCACAAAGCCTGTATATTATTTAGGCTTCTTGTTTTCTCTTTTTTGTCTCTCCAGGTCACCTTTAAAAATTCATTTTTAAATTTTATTTTATTAAATATTTATTCAATATAATATTTAATATTTTGTTAAATATTATATTGAACAAATATTTATTGACTATAGGAAGCATCTAGTAGAGAACATAAAATAGAATCAATATGTTTGGGCGGGCGCCTAAGTGGCTCAGTGGGTTAAAGCCTCTGCCTTCAGCTCAGGTCATGGTCCCGGGGTCCTGAGATCGAGCCCCCCATCGGGCTCTTTGCTCTGCATGGGGCCTGCTTCCTCCTCTCTCTCTGCCTGCCTCTCTGCCTGCCTCTCTGACTACTTGTAATCTCTGTCTGTCAAATAAATAAATAAATGAATAAATCTTAAAAAAAAAAAGAATCAATATATTTGGATGCTTTCTTAAAGCTAATTTTGTTTTAAAAATAAAATATTTGGTCAGAAGTGTATTATAAGTATATTCTTTGGTGAAATATCACTGAGTTTTGTCAATTCTTGTTATTTCAGTGCATAAATGAGAAATGATCATATGTACGTATTTCTAAAAATTGTCTTGTAAACAAATGGAGGAACAAAAACTTTCTCTCTCTCAAAACAAGCAAGCAGGTAAACAAAATTTCAAGCCAGTAACTAACAAACAAGCATATCCACAGCTCTAGTTAGCTCCCTGCTGAAAAGAAAATGAGTTAGAATTTTAATTGTGGTAGGCTCTCCCCCCCCCCCCCTTTTTTTTTTTTTGGTCTACCTATGTTTGAGTAAGTCTATCATATTGTGGGTATGTATTCATATACAAATGACCATTCCCTCAGTACTGAAAAGAATTGAGTATCAGCTGTGGAGGGAGATAGAACAACAATAATGGACACAGACTATAAAAGTTTTAGGCTGTGGATTATTGTACATCTTTGTTCTTGTTCCAGCTTTTCATTACATTTGTATTTTTCTGGGAGACGGTATACAATTTTATAATTAAGGACAAGATAGAATCCTTTGTGTTTTCTGCTGTGGTTTTCTCAGTTGTGGTTTTAATTGTTGGACCAGTAGGAAAAAAGAAGTCTTTCAACTTAATTGTAAAGGATTGAAAAAGCAATTAGCAATGCATGGATGCAATGAGATTGGGGCTGGAGATGCTTCTCACTGAGCAGAGAACTAATCAGCCCTCACACACATTTCCAGCCAATGAATAAAACCGATTGGTAAGAGATATCCAAGAAGGAACATTTCTTTCCATATCTCCTATATGGTTAGTTATTTTTGTTTTCCCATTATATATAGCATCTGTCCCTACTAGTGAAAAGAGCTAAGTAGTGGGGATGAGAAAACCCAAGCATGGTCTGTGGTTAATTAAATATAGTTTTGTGCAGGTCTCTTATAAATTCCCTGGGCCTTAGTTTGTTCTTCTGTAAAATGAATATGTTATACCACATGCTTCTTAATTCTCCAGTTCATCTCTAAGTCATCTGGTATATAGTCCTCATACAAATTCTACAAGTCTAGATATGGTTTTAGAGCTTTTGGAGAAATACAAATCCAGTAGAAATTCATACATTGCATTTAATTATTTGTTTCTTTGAACTTTGAAACAGTTCTCCAACTCCAAGAATATTCCATATTCTGCATTTGTCAAATTGTTCATACTGAGATTTAACTTCCTTATCTTTAAAATTTTCATATAATCTAACTTTATTAGATTCATTATAAACATCCTGGGCAAGATTTCTTTATACATGATATTGAAATATGTTTTGCATCATACCAGAAGGTACATTATGTTGGATTATATGTTATGTCTTGAATCTCCTAAATGTACATTTATACTATCAGTAGCTGCCAGATAAGTCTTCTAATTACTTTCATTATTTTTGTGGGTTAAGTACTCTTAGCTTTTTATTAGTACCTAAAATCCTGGGGTGCCTAGGTGGTTCAGTTGATTGAGGGTCCTCTTGGTTTTGGCTTGGGTCATGATCTCAGGGTCATAGGATCAGGGCTTGTCTGGGGCTCTGAGACTGGCACGTTGGCCCAGAGCCTGCTTCTTCCTCTCCTTTTCTCCCTCTGATCCCCAATACCCCCTCCCCACTCATGCTCTCTCTCTCTTTCTCAAATAAATAAATAAACAAAATCTTTTTAAAAAATAATAAAATCCTTGAGCTGATAATCTCAAAACACCTTATATTTTTTAGTCCCTCAGCAAGGCCTTTCTGCCCCAACTAAGTTTGTTTGATTTTTATCTTCTACATATGATCTTGTCATTCCACCCTTTATCTCCTATATCCTATTGTCTTCCTCTGAAATCTGTATTATGATTTCTGCTGGTTTATGTTTATCTCGCTTTATGATTTATCCTGCACCACACAAATCATTCCCTTAGTTTTTTTTTTAACTGATCACATATTTAATTTTTGGCATATACTTTTGTAATTTCCAATACAATGTTTTTTCTTTCCCCCAACTGGAAATAATGGATTTTCAATATAGGGATTATGTTGATTCAAAGTTACAGTCATTGAAAAGTTGAAAAAAGTTTTAAACATGTGACAAACTTGTTTAAAGAATAACTTTTTTTCTTTTGATGTCCACAGCCATCATCTATTAGATGAGAATGTGAGTCAAACATCATAATGATGACTGAAGGTACAGCTTTTTGTAAAGTCAAAGAAGCCACCCTGTGAAACAAGGCTATTATTCACCAGTGTTGAGAGTTCTCTCTTCTAATTTCAGGTAAGGAATGATTTTTATGTGGCCTATATTTCTGGAATTGGGCAGTTTGTTCCAGATGAAGCTTTTATGGCTATGGTTTGCTAGGATATATTGCTGTGCTTACAGATCATTCATTCACTGATAAACTGAATTGACTTTCTCATGTATTTAACTCAGTTTTTCATTGTGATATAGTGAAAAAATACTGGATTTGGAGCCAGAAGACTTAGGTCTAAGTACTGGCTCTGCCACTTACCTTATGTGTGACCCTGAGCCAATCTTTAGTCTCTCTGAACTTTGTCTTATCGGCAAATGAAAAAAAGAAAATCCTACCATGCCTACTTCATAGGGTATTTATCTTGCAAGAGATAAATTAGATAATATGTGAAAATCCCATGTAACTTATAAAACACCATCCCAATGTAAAGGATTGGGATGGTGTTTTATAATCATCATCCCAATGTAAAGGATTATTTTTAAACTTATTAAGGAGATAAATAGCTTCTTCTAGGAAGAATTTTTTATCTTCTACCTAAAAATCATATTATATTTTTATTTTTTTTACTGAGAAAGATATGATTATGTTTATTAAAAGAAATAATATTAGAAATGAAGAGAAAAAGAGAGAATTAATTTTTCTTTTAATTCTTTCTAGTCATATATTTTAATTCTTTCTAGTCATATTCTAGTCATATAATTCTTTCTAGTCATATATATTCTAGTCATTTTCTCTGTTATCCTCATTTCTTTTGTATTATGGTATTCTGTCTTTTTGGAGATACTCAATAGAATCTTGCTAATTTTTTAAAAAGATTTTTTATTTATTTATTTGACAGAGAGATCACAAGTAGGCAGAGAGTCAGGCGGGGGGGGGGGCGGGAAGCAGGCCTCGTGCTGAGCAGAGAGCCCGATGCAGGGCTTGATCCCAGGACCCTGAGATCATGACCTGAGCCGAAGGCAGAGGCCTAACCCACTGAGCCACCCAGGTGCCCCTCTTGCTAATTTTTTTATACTGATTTAATTCCTGGCTTCAGGGCTAGTTTTACCCAGTTGAACAAATCTCTCTATTCTTATATTCTTTTCTCTTTGTATCATTTTTTGCTGTAAATCATGTTCCATCTATCAATCAATCACACAACCAAAACTTCTGACATACCTGCTATGTAAAAGTCATTCTTCTTTATTTTGTCTTTTGTTTTAAAGATTTTATCTATTTATTTGACAGAGAAAGAAATCACAAGCAGGCAGAGAGGGAGGCAGAGATGAGGAACCAGTCTCCCTCCTAAGCAGAGAGCCCGATGCAGGGCTTGATCCCACGATCCCAAGATCATGACCTGAGCTGAAGGCAGGAGCCCAACCCACTGAGCCACCCAGGTGCCCCTAAAAGTCACTCTTCTGTTATTAACTTAAAATTTTAGAATGTGTAATATCTGTTTTGGATTTCATTTATTCAAAAAATAAACAATTTTGGTCACCTACTATATGCAAGTTATCATGGTTGTATAGAAATGGCTCCTATTCTCCAGAAGTCTTCATATTATTCTGGGAGATGACATAGTAATAACTTCAACAATAAAATTGTAGGCACGTAGAGGAGAAAAGAAGGGATCACTCATGAGTTGTCTCAAATGAAGGGAGACTAGTCTAAAATGTGCTTTCAGTAACACAAGATTCTGATTTGTGTTTAGGAATAGTATTATGATACTGCTTTGGAAGGAGATTTGTCTATTGCTGTATAACAAATTACAATAGACAGTGGAAGTCCATTTTATCTCTTCTTCCATTTTCTGTTGATTAGAAGTGAGTCACTGGGGGTATCTGGCTGGCTCAGTCGGGGCAACTTGTGACTCTCGATCTCAGGGTCATGAGTCGGAGCCCCATATTGGGTATAGAGATTACTTATATAAATAAATATAAAAAAAAGAAGTGAGTCACTAAGTCCAACCCACAAAGAAAGGGAGGGGAATCAGTTTCTATGTTTGGAAGAGAGAAGTATTAAAGAGTTGCAGACATGTTTTTAAACCACTGCACTCTGCCCTTTAGCCAAAAATTGGTTACATTCTTCCTACATGCAGCATATACTCAGTCACTCCCAGATCCTCTCCACAAAGACTTGTCCTTTACAGCATCAGCTTAGAGTCTAGGATCCCACCATCTATATTACATCCAGGTATAGATGAGGCTTCTCTGGTGTAGTTCCTTAAGTACAATTCCTAAAATATAGTTATTCTCGACCTGAAGACTTATGAACCAAAGAGACAAGTTATCTTCCCACAAATGCTGAACACACAGTGATGGGGCAGGCACAGAATAAGTGCTTTAAATACCTGCATTCTGAAAGGCTGAAAACAGGAGGCTTATGAGGAAGTCCATAGAAATTCCATATTCTAGCAGAGCACTAGTTGGTAGCTCCTTGACTTGGAAATCTAGACCTGGGACTCATTCTCCAAACCTGTTGGCCTGCATCCTGGTCTCTTGGTTTCACCTTCTGAGTCATTCCCTTTTCCATGAAAGGTAGCCTACACTTGTAGTTGAGTAGTCTCATAAGCCTGCTTCCTGTGTGAGGTTTGGGAACCCAAAGACCTCTTTTTATTTTGTGCAATGTTGTTTCTTTAAAACCATACTGGTAGTATTCCTGCCATGTAATTCTCTTTAAAACTTGTGGGTCTCCTATGATTTTTGTTGAGGGTTCATCCTATTGACAGAAGACATACCTCTGAACATTTTTGAGATATGCTCTTTTTTAGTTAGTCTTCTGCTGAGACTGCTGAGAGAATAGACCTCAAGTTTCTTAGAAGCCTTATTTGTTAAGTAAAAGGTTCTCTGAAGCAGCTCCCTACATCTTTTTGAGGTTCAGTCAAAAGCTTTCATGGCCATTCCCTCAGCTTCCTCTTTACCAGTTTTTCTGATAGTATCCTGGGTTTGATGTCTACCTAGGGACATTTCTTTAATTTTAGTATAGTTTGCCATCTGGAGAGATTGGGAATTTTCAAAACCAGCAAGTCCTGATTCCTTTATGTTTTAATAGTCTTTTTCTGAGCTTATCTCTCTTCTCTCACATTTGATTATAATCAGAAAAAAAATAGGTGACACCCTCAAAACTATTTCTGGATCACCTTAGTTAGATAATCCAGTTTATTAGCACATTTTCTACTTTTCACAGAACTAACTGCATGTTACAGTGTCTGTTAAGCTTTCTGCTACTGCATAACAAGGATTCCCTGTCTTCCAGCCTTAATAACATTTTTCTTACTTTCCTTTAAGCCTTTGCTAGTAGCCTCTTCAGAGGTCATCAAGATTCTGCTAAACCTGCCCTCAAAGTCCACTCAACTTCTTTCTGCTTCCTGGTTCTAAAACCTTTCCCACATTTTAGGTCTTTATTACAGCATCATATCATTCCTAGTACTAAAATCACCATTAGTCATCTATTGCTGTATAACAAATTGCCCAATGTGTACTAGCTTAAGACAAAAATAAGCATTTATTATTTTTTAATTTCTGCTGGTCAGGAACTCAGGAGTGCCTTAGCTAGGCAGTTCTAGCTCAGGGTTTCTCAGGAGGTTTCAGTCAAGATGTTGACCAGAGCTACATTCATATGAGGGCTTGGTTGGGGCTGGAGAATCTCTTTTCAAGTAGCTCCCTCATGGCTGGTGACTTGATGTTGGTTGCTTTATTGGAGGCTTCCATTTCTTGCAATGTGAGGCTGTCCATAGACTGCATGAGTATCCTCATGACATGGTGTCCGGCCTCATCTAGGGTGGGAAATCTAGGAAAGTAAGATGAAAGTGACAATGCCTTTTATGATTCAGTTTCAGAAATCACAAACTTACTTCTGCCACATTCTTCTCATTACAAACAATTCACTGTTTCCCTTAGACAATCAAAGGTAGGTGAATTTGGCTCCACCTTTTAAAAGGAAGAGTGTCAAAGAATTTGCAGATATGAAAAACCACCACAATCTGAATCCTGCTCTTTTTTTTTTTAAGATTTTATTTATTTATTTGACAAATACAGATCACAAGTAGGCAGAGAGGCAGGCAGAGAGAGAGGAGGAAGCAGGCTCCCTGCTGAGCAGAGAGCCCGATGTGGGGCTTGATCCCAGGACCCTGAGATCATGACCTGAGCCGAAGGCAGAGGCTTTAACCCACTGAGCCACCCAGGTGCCCCCGAATCCTGCTCTTGACCAGTAACTCTTGCAAAAAAATTCTCAAGGGAACACGCACACACAGGGAAATGACGATGAAAGAAAGACAAAGATGGAGTTTAACCCCAAACCTCAATATATAAGGGAGAAATTTGAGGTGAAGCTAGATGGGTCTGAATGACATAATACAGAAGCAGGCCAAAAATCTCTTTGGTATAATTCCACTCTAAAACCTAAGCACTCCAGGGAGAGACAAGTGGAAATGGCAGCCATGAATGAAGAGAAAGGGAAGCGGGGGAGAGCAAAGATTTCCTTTAGTGCCTAGAGTTGCTTGCCTCAGGTTTTTCCAAATAGGATAGTAGCTGCAGGGCTGCTTCTGTGTTGGAGAAAAAATATGGAAAATGAGGAAGAGAGATGATGGAGGGATCTTAGGGCAGCTATAGGATTCTTATCATTCCAGGCTTGTGAAAGAAAAGCCCCAACATATATATCCTATTATATTTAATTAGTAAAGTGGCTCTACCCAGTAGTACAGTGGCCAGCCAGTATAATGCCCTTAAAACTGACCAGATCATAGCAGCAGATACCTCTTCTTTCACAATGTAACAACTTGGGGTGGGGGGAGGGCATCGGGTAAGATTAATATTTCCCTACTTTTTTGTTTTTTTATCCTATTAATCTAGTTGACTTAACCACATGAGGGGTCAATCTAGAATGTGATCATGGCTCTCATGGGGGAAAGATTCGCAGCACATTTAGGTAAGCCTCATTCATTCCTTTGTGGGACTCCTTTAGCAACAATAATTGAGAGCTAATGTAAGGGGAGTCTGGGCCCCATGTTCTTTTATGAGTGTGTCTCAGTGTTGCCCCTAGAAGTTTCTGAGATGGATTAACTTGGAGATGAAATTTATCCCAAGGCCACCATATGCCCTAGGCTGAGATTTCATTCCTCAGTGAAATCCTTCATTCATTCCTATCATCTCAAAAATGGTCCACCACACTGGGCCAGCAATGTTAAAATAAGCAACATGAAAAGCATCGTGCCAAATACAGTTATACAATAAAAATGCTCCAAATTTATTGCCACCATAATAGAATCTTAAAAATCCCTTCTCATAATCAACTACTAATTATTTTGTTGCCAGGGCCTGTTCTGAGGCGTATTTGCCCTGACCTACAGAAGAAGCTCCAGCTCCAAATGCCCATTAGCCTGCGGCAATGGCCAAGACAAGCCCCAGATAGCATGTTTGAGATCCTAAGATACAACAGTTCACAATTTAACCAGAAAGTATAAACAGCAGCTTTCCTACTGCATTGTAGGGAATATCAACTTTCAAGCTGGAGTCAAGGGGAGACTCTGCTGCCCACAGCACTGCTTCACTGAGCAAATCCTATACTTCGTTGCAACATCCCACTTCCACATACCTATTTCTATATTAATCATGACACCTGGTTACAATTCAGAGACCCAAGTCACTGGATGAGAAAAGGGAAAGGAAACAGATTTACTAATTAATATCTCAGTCCCAGTTCAGTGCTTGGAAATCTAATCTTGCTATTAAGATCTTAGTCTCATCTCCAGCAAGTTTTCTTTTTCTTTCTTTCTTTTTTTTTAAGATTTTATTTATTTATTTGACAGAGAAAGATCACAAGTAGGCAGAAAGGCAGGCAGAGAGAGAGAGGGAAGCAGGCTCCCTACTGAGCAGAGAGCCTGATGCAGGGCTTGATCCCAGGACCCCGGGACCATGACCTGAGCCGAAGGCAAAGGCTTTAACCCACTGAGCCACCCAGGCGCCCCTCCAGCAAGTTTTCTCTCTCCACCTAGTGAGTAGGTTCAGTGAAGGACACAAAAGGGTGTGGCCTCCTCCCCCTCCATCACTCCCCACCCATCTTATGTGATTAGGCCCCTCATGGCATAGATGGGTTTGGAGTAGGGAGAGAGAGGAATACACTTAGGTGATTGCTTATACTTTAAAGATAAGGAGGTGAACCCCTTTCTGTCTGCTAATTTTGCTTTTCCCTCAGACACTTAGTGCCATGAGAGTTGCTCCTGTCTGCAGATATCTCCACCTGAATGTGGTAGGAAGCAGGCTCCCCCTCGTCCATTGGTCTTGGTATGGGTGTGTGCCCCTGATGCAGCTTCAGGCCAGGGGAATCCCAAGTGGAAAATGCTCCCATCTCATTTCAGTGCCCCCCTCAGCAAAGCGTACCACTTATCCCCTCCAGCTAGAAGGTGGCTATCCTAACAGAATGATGTTTCTCTGAACTCATCTCCAAATCCTCAGTATCAAGGAGTCAGGAAACCTTCTATTTCTCATTTTGGGGGCCACAGAGTATTCTGAATGCTTTGCATCAGCTCTCAGCCACTCCAGGCACAAAACAGGCCCTTTCCCCATGACCTGGACTGATCCTCAGACCATGACTGATGGTTCTTCTGGAACTGTGAGCTTTTTCCAGGGTGAAAGTGGGAAGCAAATGGAACATCACCTTTTCCACGCCCTTCTTCACCATTAGGAAGAAAGTAAAATGGAGAAAAGACCAAGCATATACCTGTAATTCCTTCCCCAACTCCCTTTTTTCCCTCTCCCCATGTCTAGCTCTCTTTATACAGTTGATAAAGGAAGTACTATTATCAAATAGTTTCTGCTAGAAGACCTCAGTAAAGCAGATCATGTGCTGGGTAGTCTAGCACTAACAGACTAGTCAACTTCAAAGGTGAAGTTGTTCCTAGCAATAGGTGTTATTAGCATATTTTAAACCATCATATTGGATTAATACGAATGAATTAGGTGACCCATCTAAATTGCTGTGCTTGACACTGAAGAACTGACATATTCCGAGGACCGTCTATCACATCTATATTGTTCTTCTACCTATCCCCTCTTTGAATCACAAGAAGCATCTGTTTGCTTACCACACATCATGCTGTTTTTATGCACTGGCATCTTTTCATGCTTTCCTTCTCCCTAAGATCCCTGTTCCATCCCTTATCCTTTTCTGTCTATCACCATGGCAATGTTGTTTCTCTGAGAGGGAGAACTGAGAGGACCAGTTCTTCCTCTCAGAGGATGACAATGTTGTTTCTCTGAGAGGAAGAACTGAGAGGACCAGTTCTTCCTCATATCTTCAATACTTTGTGGACTCCACATTGACTGGAACCTAGACAGTGATCTCCTTGAGGTCAGAGAGCACATTTCACTCACCCTTATATGCCTAATACCAGCACAGTACCTGGCATAAAATAAATGTGGGATACATAGTGAATGGAATTGAGTTTCTTTTTTTAAAAATTTAATTTATTTTTTATTAACATTAATGTATTATTTGGCCCAGGGGTACAGGTCTGTGAATCATTAGACTTACACATTTCATAGCAGTCACCATAGCCTATAACCTCCCCAATGTCCATAACCCAACCACCCTATCCCTACCCCCCACCCAGGAACCCTCAGTTTGTTTTGTGGGATTAAGAGTCTCTTATGGTTTGTTTCTCTCCCAATCCCATCTTGTTTCATTTTTTTCCATCCTTACCTCCCATTACCCCCCACCCTGCCTCTCAAATTCCTCATATCAGAGAGATCATATGATAATTGTCTTTCTCTGGTTGACATATTTTGCTCAGCATAATACCCTCTAGTTCCATCCACATTGTTGCAAATGACAAGATTTCAGTTTTTTGATGGCTACATAGTATTTCATTGTATGTATGTATGTATGTATATATATATATATAAAATCTTCTTTAACCATTCATCTGTTGATGGACACCTAGGCTCTTTCCACAGTCTGACTATTGTGGACATTGCTGCTATAAACATTTGGGTGCATGTGCCCCTTCGGATCACTACATTTGTATCTTTAGGGTAAATACCCGGAGTGTGATTCCTGGGTCATAGGGTAGCTCTATTTTCAACTTTTGAGGAACCTTCATGCTGTTTTCCAGAGTAGCTGCACCAGCTTGCATTCCCAACAACAGTGTAGGAGGGTTCCCCTTTCTCTGCATCCTTGCCAACATCTGTCGTTTCCTGATTTGTTAATTTAGCCTTTCTGAGTGGCGTGAGGTGGTATCTCATTGTGGTTTTGATTTGTACTTCCCAGATGCCGAGTGATGTGGAGCACTTTTTCATGTGTCTGTTGGCCATCTGATTGTCTTCTTTGCAGAAATGGCTGTTCATGTCCTCTACCCATTTCTTGATTGGATAATTTGTTCTTTTGGTGTTGAGTTTGATAAATTCTTTATAGATTTTGGATACTGGCCCTTTATCTAATATGTCATTTGTGAATATCTTCTCCCATTCTGTCAGTTGTCTTTTGGTTTTGTTGACTGTTTCCTTTGATGTGCAAAAGCTTTTGATCTTGATGAAGTTCCAATAGTTCATTTTGCCCTTGCTTCCCTTGCCTTTGGTGCTGCTTCTAGGAAGAAGTTGCTGTGGCTGAGGCCAAAGAGGTTGCTGCCTGTGTTCTCCTTAAGGATTTTGATGGATTCCTTTCTCACATTGAGGTCCTTCATCCATTCTGAGTCTATTTTTATGTGTGGTTTCAGGAAATGGTCCAGTTTCATTCTTCTGCATGTGGCTGTCCGATTTTCTCAACACCATTTGTTGCAGAGACTGTCTTTTTTCCATTGGACATTCTTTCCTGCTTTGTCAAAGATTAGTTGAAGGTCCATTTCTGGGCTCTCTATTCTGTTCCATTGATCTATCTGTCTGTTTTTGTGCCAGTACCATACTGTCTTGATGATGACAGCTTTATAATAGAGCTTGAAGTCTGGAATTGTAATGCCAACTACTTTGGTTTTTTTTTTTTTTTTTTCAATATTCCTCTGGTTATTCGGGGTCTTTTTTGATTCCATACAAATTTTAGGATTATTTGTTCCATATCTTTGAAAAAAGTTGATGGTATTTTCATAGGGATTGCATTAAATGTGTAGATTGCTTTTTAGGTAGCATAGACATTTTCACAGTATTTATTCTTCCAATTCATGAGCATGGAACTTTTTCCATTTCATTGTGTCTTTCTCAATTTCTTCCATGAGTACTTTATAGTTTTCTGAGTAGAGATTCTTTGCCTTTTTGGTTAGGTTTATTCCTAGATATCTTGTGGTTTTGGATGGAATTGTAAATGGGATGGAGTCCTTATTTTCTCTTTCTTCTATCTTGCTCTTGGTGTATAGAAATGCAACTGATTTCTGTGCATTGATTTTATCCTGACACGTTACTGAATTCCTGTATGAGTTCTAGCAGTTTTGGAGTGGAGTCTTATGGGTTTTCTACATAAAGTATCATATTATCTGAGAAGAGTTTAGAGTTTGACTTCTTCTTTGCTCATTTGGATGCCTTTCATTTCTTTCCATTGTCCATTTGCTAAGGCTAGGATTTCTAGTACTATGTGGAATAGCAGTGGTTGTAATGAACAGCCCTGCCATGTTCCTGGCCTTAGGGGAAAGGGTCTCAGTTTTCTCCATTGAGAATGATGTTCACTATGGGTTTTTCATAGATGGCTTTGATGATATTGAGGTATGCACCCTCTATCCCTACACTGTGAAGAGTTTTGATCAAAAAAAGGATGCTATGGGACGCCTGGGTGGCTCGGTTGGTTAAGCGGCTGCCTTCGGCTCAGGTCATGATCCCAGCGTCCTGGGATCGAGTCCCACATCGGGCTCCTTGCTCAGCGGGGAGCCTGCTTCTCCCTCTGCCTCTGTCTGCATGTGCTCTCTCTCTCTCTCTAACTAATAAAAATAAATAAAATCTTAAAAAAAAAAAAGAGTCTTTAAAAAAAGGATGCTATACTTTGTCAAATGCTTTTGAACATCTATTTAGAGTATCGTATGATTCTTTTTCTTTCTTTTATTAATGTATTGTATCATATTGATTGATTTGCGAAGGTTGCACCAACCTTGCAGCCCAGGAATAAATCCCACTTGGTCGTGGTGAATAATCCTTTTAATGTACTGTTGGATCCTATTGGCGAACATTTTGGTGAGAATTTTTTCACCCGTGTTCATCAAGGATATTGGTCTATAATTCTCCTTTTTTAAAAAAAATATTTTGTTTATTTATTTGACAAAGATCACAAGTAGGCAGAGAGGCAGGCAGAGAGAGAGGGGGAAGCAGGCTCCCCACTGAGCAGAGAGCCCGATGCAGGGCTCGATTCCAGGACCCCAGGATCATGACCTGAGCCAAAGGCAGAAGATTGAACCCACTGAACCACCTAGGTGCCCCTGTAATTCTCCTTTTTGATCAAGTCTTTTTCTGGTTTTGGGATCAAGGTAATGCTGGCCTCATAAAATGAGTTTGGAAGTTTTCCTTCCATTTCTATTTTTTGGAACAGTTTCAGAAGAATATGAATTAATTCTTCTTTAAATGTTTGGTAGAATTCCCCTGGGAAGCCGATTGGCCCAGGGCTTTTATTTATTGGGAGATTTTTGATGACTGTTTCAATCTCCTTACTGGTTATAGGTCTGTTCAGGTTTTGTATTTCTTCCTGGTTCAGTTTTGGTAGTTTATGCATCTCTAGGAATGCATCCATTTCTTCCAAATTGTCAAATTTGCTGGCGTGTAGTTGCTCTAATATGTTCTTGTAATTGTTTTTATTTCTTTGGCATTTATTGTGATATCTTCTCTTTCCTTCATGATTTTATTAATTTGGGTCCTTTCTCTTTTCTTTTTGACAAGTCTGGCCAGGGGTTTATCCATCTTATTAATTCTTTCAAAGAACCAGCTCCTAATTTCATTGTCTGTTCTACTGTTCTTTTGGTTTCTATTTCATTGATTTCTGCTCTGGTCTTTATAATTTTCTTCTCTTCGTGGGTTTAGGATTTCTTTGCTGTTCTTTCTGTATCTCCTTTAGGTATAGGGTTAGGTTGTGTACTTGAGACCTTTCTTGCTTCTTGAGAAAGTCTTGTATTGCTATATACTTTCTTTTCAGAACTTCTTTTGCTGTGTCCCAAATATTTCAAACAGTTGTGCTTTCATTTTCATTTGTTTCCATGAATTTTTAAAATTATTCTTTACTTTCCTGGTGACCCATTCATTCTTTAGTAAGATGCTCTTTAGCCTCCATATATTTGAGTTCTTTCCAACTTTCCTTTTGTGTTTGAGTTCTAGTTTCAAAGCATTGTGGTCTGAAAATATGCAGGGAAGGATCCCAATCTTTTGGTACCAGTTGAGACCTGATTGTGACCCAGGATGTGATCTAATCTGGAGAATGTTCCATGTGCACTAGAGAAGAATGTGTATTCTGTTTCTTTGAGATGGAATGTTCTGTATATATCTGTGATGTCTATCTTGTCCAGTGTGTCATTTAAAGGCTTTATTTCCTTGTTGATCTTTTGCTTAGATGATCTGTCCATTTCAATGAGGGGGGGTGTTAAAGGCCCCCACGATTACTGTATTATTGTGGATGTGTTTCTTTGATTTTGTTATTAATTGATTTATATAATTGGCTGCTCCCATGTTAGGGCATAGATATTTAAAATTGTTAGATCTTCTTGTTGGACATACGCTTTGAGTATGGTACAGTGTCCTTCCTCATCTCTTCTTATAGTCTTTGGCTTAAAATCTAGTTTATCTGCTATAAGGATAGCCACTCCAACTTTCTTTTGTTGGCCATTAGCATGGTAAGTTGTTTCCCATCCCCTTACTTTAAATCTGGAGGAGTCTTTGGGTCTAAAATGAGTTTCTTGTAGACAGCATATAGATGGATCTTGTTTTTTTATTCATTCTGATACCCTGTGTCTTTTGATTGGGGCATTTAACCCTTTAAATTTAGGTTAACTATTGAATGATATGCATTTAGTGCCATTGTATTGCCTTTAAAGTGACTGTTACTGTGTATTGTCTCTGTTCCTTTTTGGTCTGTTAATTTTAGGCTCTCTCTTTGCTCAGAGGACCTCTTTCAATATTTCTTATAGGGCTGGTTTGGTGTTTGCAAATTCATTTAATTTTTCTTTTTCCTGGAAGCTTTTTATCTCTCCTTCTATTTTCAATGACAGCCTAGCTGGATATAGTATTCTTGGCTGCATATTTTTCTTGTTTAGTGCTCTGAGTATATCATGCCAGTCCTTTCTGTCCTCCAAGTCTCTGTGGATAGGTCTGCTAACAATCCAATATTTCTACCATTGTATGTGACTAGCCTCTAATCCTGAGCTGCTTTTAGAATTTTCTCTTTGTCACTAAGACTTGTAAGTTTTACTATTAGATGCTATGGTGTGGAACTATTTTTATTGATGTTGAGGGGGTTTCTCTGTGTCTCCTGGATTTTGATGATTGTTCCCTTTGCCATATTAGGGAAATTCTGTGCTATAATTTACTCCAATATACCTTCTGCCCCTCTCTCTTTCTTCTTTTCTGGGTCCAATTATTCTAATATTGTTTTGTCTTATCATATCACTTATCTCTCAAATTCTCCCCTCATCATCCAGTAGTTGTTTGTCTCTCTTTTGCTCAGCTTCTTTATTCTCCATCATTTGGTCTTCTGTATCACTAATTCTCTCTTCTGCCTCATTTATCCTAGCATTAAGAGCCTCCATTTTTTTATTGCACTTCATTAATAGCTTTTTTGATTTCACTTGGTTAGATTTTAGTACTTTTATTTCTCCAGAAAGGGATGTTTTTTTCTCCCAAAAGGGATTCTCTAATATTTTCCATGCTTTTTTTGAGCCCAGCTAGCACCTTGATAATCATCATTCTGAACTCTAGTTCTGACATATTACTAATGTCCATGTTGATCAAGTCCCTAACCATTGATGCTGCCTCTTGTTCTTCTTTGTGTGTGTGGTGAGTTTTTCCACCTTGTCATTTATCCAGTTAAGAATAGATGAATGAGAGAAGAAAATACTAAAAGGGTGGCAAAGGCCCCAGAAAAATATACGCCAACCAAATCAGAGGAGATCCAAAACTGGGGTGAGAAGAAAGGGAAAAAATATATATATATTAGGCTGGTGAATAGAACAGACCCACCCACTTGATTTTGATTGTGTTCTGGTGTCTTGGAAGAAACTACCTCCCAAAATTTTAAAGAAAGAAAAACTTACATATATACAAAAATAAGGGTAAACACGATGAAGGGATGGAATATTAAAGATGAAAATTAAAACAATTCTAGAAAAGAAATTGACAAGAAGTTGGTTGGAACAAGAAAAAAAAAAAAGAGGAGAGAATGTGATCAGGGTCAAGATTAGAACAAATCCATGCACTAAATCTAGGGTATATTTTGATCTATTAGAAGAAATTGTACCCCAAAGTTTTAAAGAAAAAAACCCTATATGTATAAAAAAAAGTTAAATATAATGAAGGGATACAATTAAACTATAACAGTGAAAATTTAAAAAGATTTTTTAAAAGGTATTGATATAATAGTTTAAAAAGTTAAAAGAGGAAAGAGGAAAAGTTAAAAAAACAGATTAAGAAAAAATAAAATTAAAAAAATTTAACTTTACAAGACTAAAGGATCATGGGGGAAAAAAGTGATTAATTCTATGTGTTGCTTTCCCCTACCTTTGGAGTTCCACTGCTCTCATTGATTGGTGAACTTGGTCTTGGCTGGATGTTCTTGCTGATCTTCTGGGTAGGGGCCTCTTGCAGTGATTCTCAAATGTCTTTGCCCGAGGCGGAGTTGCACCCCCTTGCCAGGGGCCAGGCTACGTAATCTGCTTGGGTTTGGTCTCGGTAGCTTTTATTCCCTGAACACATTCCATACAGCTCTGAAGCAGGGGAATGAGGATGGCAGCCTCCAGATCTCTGATTTTGTAGGAGCCGGGAGCTCAGGGCCCCAATCCCCGGTGCACCCTCAGAGAAAAGTAGTCAATCCTTTCCATCTCCCTGATCTCCAGCTGCATTCCAAGGTCACCCAGCCTATGACCGAGCATTTCTATCTCTGGCACACAGCCCAATTTGGCGTCTCCAAACCCAGCAGATTCCCACAGCGTGTTTCCACATCTCTCCTCCCGGAGGAGGAACATGAGTCTTCCCAGATCTGCTGCTTGTTTGGTCCCTGGCCAAATAGCAGTGGCATAACTCTGCCTTGAATCATGGTTTAATGTAACCCAGAGCTGAGCACACACTCCTTGGTTCCATCTCTGCAGCTGGGTTCCCCACTCCAATATGTGGGAGCTCTGCCACACTTAGATACTCCTGGTCTTTTTGTGACCCCGTGGGTCCTGAGACCACACTGTCCACACGAGGGCTCCACCCCCAGCTTAGCCTCTGGAGTGATGTCCCTCAGTGGAGAAGACTTCTAAAAGTTCCAATTTTGTGCTCTGCTGCTCTACTGCTTGCCAAGATCCTGCCTCTCCCACTCTGGTCTATCTTCCTGTGTGTTGCCTCGGATTCACTTCACACATCCTACCTTCTGGAAAGTGGTCAATTTTTTCTTCCTAGAATTGCTGCTTTTCTTCTCTTCTATCTCCTATTGAGTTTGTAGATGTTCAGAATTGTTTGATAACTACCTAGCTGAACTCCTGGGACCTGATGATATCTAGTTCTCCTACTCCTCTGCCATCTTGCTCCTCCCTCTGAATTGAGTTTCTGAAGGAAATTTATTCATTGGTCTTGCAAGGACTCCTATATCTACTCTTCTGTTTTTTTCTTAGAAGATTCATTTTGGGAAAAGGTCATTTAAGACCACTTACATCATGTTCTGTCTGTATGCTCTGACTGCATACCTTTCACAGTAATATTTTATAGACAGTAATTATCCTGTCCCTCTTTTGATATAGGTTAGTATCACTATATTGATTGAATAGCTTATTTATTGAACTGCTATCTGTCTCAAAGACTCTCTTTCTTTCAGAAAAATTCAGGTTTAAAAGATAAAGGACTTAAAGTATCTGTATATGAGTGAAGTCAAGAAAAAAGAGATAGTTGGCTGCTAAATTCCTGACACTGTAATAAGCCAACTTTCATAGCTTTGATTTAAGAACTAACCCAAGATAGATCTTAAAATCAGCCAACCTGTAGTTTCTTTGAAACAAATAATTCAACCAACAAAGGCACATGAAATGAATGATAAGCAATGATGATCAGTGCTATTGTATTCATTCTGTGTTTTGAGTCAAGGAGAATGGTCCTGGAATATTCTGTCTTCATAAAGAGGCCATACCAGTTTATGTAATATGACTATTATGAATGAGGCCATTGCATAGTGGTTTGTACTACTATGTGCTGGCACCCTACTAAGTAAATACTTTATTTCATTGCCACATTTAGATCTTACTACCCTCTTGTATTAAGGTTCCCCAGAGAAATGGAACCAATAAGATATATACACATAAAGAATTAACTCACATGATTATGGAAGCTGGCAAGTCCCATTATCTGCAGAGCAGGTTGGCAGGGTGAAGACTCAGAGAGCTGATGTTTTGGTGTGAGTCTGAAGGCAGGAAAGAAGCTGATGTCCCAGTTCAAAGGCAGTCCCAGGCAGGAGGAATCTTACTTGGGGAAGGGTCAGTTTTTTGTTCTCTTCAGGCTTTCAGCTAGTTGGACAAAGCCCACCATGTTAGGGAGGGCAATCTGCTTTACTCAGTCTACTGATAAGAATGTTTATCTCATCCAAAAACAACCTCACAGACACACCCACAATAATATTTGACCAACTATCTGAGCATCTGTGGCCATTCAGATTGACATATAAAATTAACCATCACACTTACATAGTAGGTTCCATGACTCTCCTGCTTTTTAAATGAGGTGAAAGAGAGAGGTGATGTAACTTCTTTGTCATATATAACTGGTAAACAGAGACTCAGACCCATTCTTTCTCAACTTTATTATATCAATTATCTGAGTCTGACTGGGCAAAACATGGTATTTTAAAAAGAGGACAAGATTTGGAATTTAGACAAACCTTGGTTTTTATGAGAAATAATTTTTATAAAAAGTGAATCTAAAAGCACCTATCACTGTGCTTGGTATATAGATTCAGTATATATAACTAACATTATTAGTATTAGTGGTAGTACTAGTATTATTATTAAAAGGATTATGATTGGGGCGCCTGGGGGCTCAGTGGATTAAAGCCTCTGCCTTCGGCTCGGGTGGTGGTCTCAGGGTCCTGGGATCGAGCCCCGCCTTGGGCTCTCTGCTCAGCGGGGAGCCTGCTTCCCCTGCTCTCTCTCTGCCTACTTGTGATCTCTGCCTGTCAAATAAATTAATAAAATCTTTGAAAGATAAAAAAAATTTTAAAGGATTATGATTATGAACAAACCTTTGTCCTCAGAATACTTGGTAGTGAAAATGCCAAAATGTACTTTAAATGAAGATATATTTGACCTACATTATTCTCTGTTCTTTACCTTGGTTCTGTGATATAAAGATTAAAAATAGTAAGTCACTAGATAGTTAATTTCTCCAACCTATCCTCTTGCAGAAATAACATTATCTTTGGCAGAGATATACCTTATTGCTGCTGATGTCATTAGAAAATGGCAAGGTCAACCAAAATGAGAAATTGACAGCATCTCTGTCTTTCCGGTTTTTAATAAGCATTGTCAAAAGAAATAATAATCAGATTTGAACTTGTTTGTCCTTGAAGTGCCTTTTTCTAAAAGGCCTCCTAGCAAATCTAATGTAAGATCAAAAGCAGCTGGGAAAAAGTAGAAATCACTTAAATGTACTTCTTTATTCTCTGGGATAAAAATAAAATACTTATTCACTTTCAATGATTCAGGCACTGGGGAATTTGCCTCCTTCTTTTCCTGGGGTGTAGGGAATGTTGATAAAGGAAGCTCTAATGAAGTATTAAACCAGATTTTCCAATATGTAAATAAAATATAGACTTCTAGGGAAAAGTGGTATTAAAGACTTAGTCCCCCAGACCCCTCACCTCATTCCTAGGGCAAAACTCCAAGCAAAGTTGAAATTAGTTCTATTTTTTTCCTTCTTTTTCTTTTGCCATGGGGCTTCCTATCTTCCATCCAAAATCCTCATGTTCTTTCATCTCCACATTTTGTGTTCTTAGCAAAGGATGTGATAAAACTCACAGCTATTAAGATACAATGACTTATAAGAATTATTGTGTTCTTTTTACCCATCCCCTTTAGAATTTAAAAAGCTTCATAACTTAAAAAGGTTTAATTTTAGATATCAATGCAATTGATGAGGCATTTACTACAATCAGAGGGACCTTGCTAGAGTTGCTGATATCATACCATGTAGAGAATGGGATCTCTCTGCTTTCCTAGACGTTAAGGGCAGCCTTGCTGTTTTCTCATCTTCCCTGTAATGGTGGGCTCTAATTCCAGCCACACTAATCACAGTGCTAATCTCCCTTACCTGATTCCTCCTAGTGTACTCCTCATTCTATCTCTGTACGATGTTTCAGTGCTGTTGTCTCCACTCAGAATGCCTTCCTCAACCCTCTTGGGCAATCCATGCCTCTGACTTCACAAGAGCCCAGCTTAATCAAAATTCTCCATTCAAGGTATAAGGTTCACCTGATGAAATTAACAATCCTCTAAAGAAACAACTATGAAAGAATATAAGATAATATCCAACTAATAGTCATTTGTGCATGTGCTGGTGATAGAATCCTAAGTAAACATCGTCCTACCCCCAAGGAACTTAACTTCTTGTGAGGGACAGAGATAAACAGAAAAGTAACACACAGTGAAGATGATGCAATAGGAGCAACAGGCACAGAGCATTATGGGAAGGGGAAAGGAAGGTACCCATCTGCAAGGGAGCATTGTTGTCACCTGTGTGGTACTGAGAAACTGCATTATCTCAGGAGCTGGGACACACAGTTGCCACACAATTTAGTTTTTTGAATGTTGCAAACCACCATTCCTGGGGGAGGAGGATGGCAGGGGAGAGAAACATTTTGCTATAGTAGAACCAATGAAAACACATATCAGAAGGAATGTTTCCAGCAAAGGGCAATAGTCAGACCTTGCACACTGTTAGATGCTAGTAGCTCTTCATGTCACCGTTTCACACTAAAGGAAGGAAGGGGCTGCTGGGTCACTTTCCTAATCACATGCATCCGGCTTCCTCCCCCTTGTGTGGAAAAGTGCTCACTGAAGATTCTCTCATGCCGGTGAGCCAGCCCCCCTCCCCCCCCGCCATCCATAAAACATGCTGCATTTAGCACATACTTGCCTATGGTAACAACCATACGAAGGGTTAAAATTCCTAAGGCAATGGGAGATTATAGAGAGCAGTGATTAAGAACTAACCTGCTTAGGTTTGAGTCCAGGCTCCACAACTTACTAATGGTTTGATGATGGGAAAGGGGCTTAAATTCTTGATGCCTCAGTTTCCTAGTCTATATAATGGGAATAATGATAGCATTACCTCATAGGACTGATATAAGAATTAAACGAGATAGTAAGGTTAAAGTTCTTCACATTGCCCCTGAAGAGTTTTAGTTACCTAGGGCTGTTGTAACAAATCACCACAAACTGCCTGGCTTAAAACAACAGAAATTTATTCTATCACAGTTCTGGAGGCTAGAAATCAGAAATTAATGTGTCAGCAGGGCTATGCTCCCTCTGAATAATTCCTTACCTCTTAGCATCTGGTGGTTGCTGACAATTGTTGATGTTGCTTGGCTCGTAGACATATCACTTCAATCCCTGTGTCTACTATTACATGTTGTTTTTATATGTTCTTTTCCTTGTGTGTCTCTCTGTGTCCAACCTGGCCTTCTGATAAAGACACTAGTAATTGCACTTAGGGTTCACCTTAATCCAGTATGTCCTCATCTTAATTTAACTACTTATACCTATTTTCAAATAAAGTCACATTCACAGGTTCCAGATAGACATGAATTTTGAGAGAACACTATTCAATCCAGAATACCAGTAAGTATGCAATAAATGTTGGTTAAAAACACACTCACCCATTTTACCACATTTTACCATTTTACTCACCATTTTACCACACACACTAATATAAAACATAAAGCACATACTCACACACACAGAGGGGATTCTGGAAAGATTATGGTTTCAATATGGCTTTATTCTAACTCTTTATTCTCAACTCTAGTCTCTGACTATTTCTGATCCAAGTGGTTGGGGGCTTTCCAGAAGAAGGCTTTGAGGATTGGCATGTACCCGTTTGAGAGAACTTGAGCAGTAATATCTTCCCTCTGGGTCAATCCCAGGGGAGAGTTGATACCAGGTTCCATAGTTTCCTGGATCTTAAGGAGCTGAGGAGTAGTTGAACAAATGGGCTGAATCTTCTTTATTCCAGAGAATGAGCAAATGGGAAGAAATTAAAGGCAGAGATGATGAATGGAGACTGACTGCCTGCATGCTGCACCCATAAGAGCAGAGACCCATGTGTCTTCTATTTTCAGACCTATGGCCATGTAAGGTGCCCCAGCAGTCCTACTAAGCAGGCTAAGGAAAATAAGGCACATCAGGCACCCAGGTATTGAGAACAGGACTGAGCACGACTCTTGGATTGAACTGCTATTAAAATATAGCTGCTGGAGAAGGTAAAGGATAACAGGAATGAAACAATGAAAAGAACGCTCAAAATATACAAAGAGAGCACAAAACAGACTACATGGAACTAAAATGTGGCTTATAAATGAAAACATTCAGTAGACGAAGGAGAACATCATCCCAGTCAAGAGCTGTGTATTGGTCTAAAAGATTAAATTTATCAGCACAGAGCAAACTTTCAAAGAGATAGAAATTATAATGGATAAGGGAACAGACTTTGAGGAAAGATCTATGAAAAACCTAATGTGAGTATTATAGGAATTCCAACTAAAAAAAAAAAAAAAAGAAGAAGAAGAAGCAGAGGGATGAGAGAGCTAAAGAAAGTCCTGACTACAGTTTGGAAGTGCATACTGTGCACTGAGGAGGCAAGATCTATTTAGGAAGATCCTGCTAAAAGTCCTAAATTCCAGGATAAAGAGAAACATCAGAATTCCCAAGGAAAGAGAAAGGTGGTGAGAAAGGCAAAATAGTCATACTGACTTTGAATTTCAGCAGTATTTGAAGTGGTAGATGACTTAGAGAGAAGGACTAAAACCCAAGGATCCAAGGCAGAATCAATATATAATTCATTTGTCAGGCTAAAAGTAGGATATCTGTGGCTCTGCCCCAATAAGGAAGATATATGAGGAAGAACCCCAAGCAAACAAAGGAACTAAAACAGAAATTTCAACATAAAAGAAGATGAAAAAGAGAGAAGAGTGTCTAGAAGTAAAGAGGCTTAAGTGCAGATTCAAAAGATACTATAGATACAGTAGAGAGAATACAATGTACAATTTTTTGGCAATATAGCAATCCCTCCTTATCTGTGATTTCATCTTCTGCAGTTTCATTTGCCCCTGGTCAACCATGGTCTAGAAACAGATGATCCTCCTTCTGGCATTAAGTCAGTAGTAGCCTAAAGCATTGTTACAATTCCTACGTTAAGCTCCTCACTGCATGTCATCATGTAGGCATTTCAGGATCTCCCATCATCACACGGAGAAGGATGAATACTGTACAATAAGATATTTGATAGAGAGAGACACTGCATTTACATAACTTTTACCATAGTACATTGTTGTAATTGTTCTATTTTATTATTGTTGTTGTTAATCTCTTACCGTGCTTCATTTGTAAGTTAAATTTATAATAGGTATGTGTATATAAGGGAAAAAATCCATAGTATATATAGGGTTTGGTACTACCTGCAGTTTCAGGCATCTGCTGGGGGTCTTGGAACATTTCCCCTGCAGATAAGCAGGGGATTCCTGTGAATTTAAAAACCTAGTGAAAATAGGTGTTTTTCTAGTAGAATGTAAATCATCAAAGTTGGCATAAGAAGAACTGGAAAATTTGAATAGAACAATGTTGATAGTAGACATTGGAAATATGGCTAAAGATTACTATTTTTAGTAATGGATGGGCAATGGATGGGCGCCTGGGTGGCTCAGTGGGTTAAAGCCTCTGCCTTCGGCTCAGGTCATGATCCCAGAGTCCTGGGATGAGCCGTGTATCTGGCTCTCTGCTCAGTGGGGAGCCTGCTTCTTCCTTTCTCTCTGCCTGCCTCTCTGCCTACTTGTGATCTCTGTCAAAGAAAAAAAAAAAAAGACAATGGAATCAGAAAGTTTCTCAGCTGAATTTCAGCTAATTTTTAAAGAACAATTCCAGTGTTTTTAAACTATTCCAGACATAGAAAAAGACAAAAAGTGCCTAAATTCACTTAGTACTCATTTTATGAGTACCACTTAACTTTGACACCCAAAACTAAAAAAAAAAAAAAAAATAGTAAAAGTAGAAATAGATAGCTAGATAGATAGCTATAGCCAGACAGACAGGTAGAGAGAGACTGACTAACATAGTCCCTCCTATGGTAGATGGATGGATGAATGGGTGGATGGATAGATTTTATTCATACTTTTGAAAGACAATAAGATATTTATTTCTCATCTTATTAGCTTTTATTTTTATTTTAACATAATTTAATATAAATGTCATACTCCTGCTTAAAAATCCTTCATTTGTTCTCCATTTAATATGTTTTATGAAAATTTAGTATGTTTTTTTAACATCTTTTTCTATTTCTAGTTTATTGAAAATTTTTATCATGAATGGGTGTTACATTTTACCAAATGTTTTTTTTATTTAAGCTTTTTTATTTAAACATATAATGTAACCCCACCATCCTCTCCCAGTACCCCCCCACCCCACCCCCCTCAGTTTTGTTTTATGACATTAAGAGTCTCTTTTGGTTTGTCTCCCTCCCGATCCCATCTTGTTTCATTTTTTTCTTTTCCTACCACCTTAACCCCCACCCCCGTTGCATCTCCACTTCCTCATATCAGGGAGATCATGTGATAGTTGTCTTTCTCCAATTGACTTATTTCGCTAAGCGTAATACGCTCTAGTTCCATCCATGTCGTTGCAAATGGTAAGATTTCATTTCTTTTGATGGCTGCATAGTATTCCATCGTATATATATACCACATCTTCTTTATCCATTCATCTGTTGATGGACATCTAGGTTCTTTCCGTAACTTGGCTATTGTGGACATTGCTGCTATAAACATTTGGGTACACGTGCCCCTTCGGATCACTACGTTCGTATCTTTAGGGTAAATACCCAGTAGTGCAATTGCTGGGTCATAAGGGAGCTCTATTTTCAATTTTTTGAGGAACCTCCATGCTGTTTTCCAGAGTGGTTTCACCAGCTTGCATTCCCACCAACAGTATAGGAGAGTTCCCCTTTCTCCACATCCTCGCCAGCATCTGTCATTTCCTGACTTGTTCATTTTAGCCATTCTGACTGGTGTGAGGTGCTATCTCATTGTGGTTTTGATTTGTATTTCCCTGATGCCCAGGGATGTGGAGCACTTTTTCATGTGTCTGTTGGCCATCTGGATGTCTTCTTTGCAGAAATGTCTGTTCATGTCCTCTGCCCATTTCTTGATTGGATTATTTGTTCTTTGGGTGTTGAGTTTGCTAAGCTCTTTATAGATTTTGGATACTAGCCCTTTATCTGATATATCATTTGCAAATATCTTCTCCCATTCTGTCAGTTGTCTTTTGGTTTTGTTGACTGTTTCCTTTGCTGTGCAAAAGCTTTTGATCTTGATGAAGTCCCAATAGTTCATTTTTTCCCTTGCTTCCCTTGCCTTTGGCACTGTTCCTAGGAAGAAGTTGCTGCGGCTGAGGTTGAAGAGGTTGCTGCCTGTGTTCTCCTCAAGGGTTTTGATGGATTCCTTTCTCACATTGAGGTCCTTCATCCATTTTGAGTCTATTTTCGTGTGTGGTGTAAGTAAATGGTCCAATTTCATTTTTCTGCATGTGGCTGTCCAATTTTCCCAACACCATTTATTGAGGAGGCTGTCTTTTTTCCATTGGATATTCTTTCCTGCTTTGTCGAAGATTAGTTGACCATAGAGTTGAGGGTCTATTTCTGGGCTCTCTATTCTGTTCCATTGATCTATCTCTCTGTTTTTGTGCCAGTACCATACTGTCTTGATGACGACAGCTTTGTAATAGAGCTTGAAGTCTGGAATTGTGATGCCACCAACTTTGGCTTTCTTTTTCAATATTCCTTTGGCTATTTGAGGTCTTTTCTGGTTCCATATAAATTTTAGGGTTATTTGTTCCATTTCTTTGAAAAAATTGGATGGGATTTTGATAGGCATTGCATTAAATGTGTAGATAGCTTTAGGTAGCATAGACATTTTCACAGTATTTATTCTTCCAATCCATGAGCATGGAACATTTTTCCATTTCTTTGTGTCTTCCTCAATATCTTTCCTGAGTACTTTATAGTTTTCTGAGTATAGATTCTTTGCCTCTTTCGTTAGGTTTATTCCTAGGTATCTTATGGATTTGGGTGTAATTGTAAATGGGATTGACTCCTTAATTTCTCTTTCTTCTGTCTTATTGTTGGTGTAAAGAAATGCAACTGATTTCTGTGCATTGATTTTATATCCTGACACTTTACTGAATTCCTGTACAAGCTCTGGCAGTTTTGGAGTGGAGCCTTTTGGGTTTTCCACATACAGTATCATATCATCTGCCAAGAGTGATAGTTTGACTTCTTCTTTGCCGATTTGGATGCCCTTAATTTCTTTTTGTTGTCTGATTGCTGAGGCTCGGACTTCTAGTACTATGTTGAATAGTAGTGGTGATAACGGACATCCCTGCCATGTTCCTGACCTTAACGGAAAAGCTCTCAGTTTTTCTCCATTGAGAATGATACTTGCAGTGGGTTTTTCTTAGATGGCTTTGATAATATTGAGGTATGTGCCTTCTATCCCTACACTTTGAAGAGTTTTGATCAGGAAGGGATGTTGCACTTTGTCAAATGCTTTTTTCAGCATCTATTGAGAGTATCATATGGTTCTTGTTCTTTCTTTTGTTAATGTATTGTATCACATTGATTGATTTGCGGATGTTGAACCAACCCTGCTCCAACCCTGCTGCCCTGGAATAAATCCCACTTGGTCATGGTGAATAATCCTTTTAATGTACTGTTGGAAATTTAGTATGTTTTATAAAAAGATCATAGACATCTATTTTTCTTTTTTTGAGGTTGTAATAATTTTTTAATTTAAATTCAATTTAGCTAACATGTAGTGTTTAGTACTGGTTTCAGGAGTAGAATTTAGAGATTCATCACCTACATGTAACACCCAGTGCTTATCCTACAAGTGCCCTTGTTAATGCCTATCACTCATTTACCCTATCCCCTCACTCACCACCCCTCCAGTAACCCTCAGTTTGTTCTCTATATTTAAGAATCTCTTATGCTTTGCCTCTCTCTCTCTCTGTTTTTATCCTATTTCATTTTTTCCTTTCCTTTTCCTATGTTCGTCTGTTTTGTTTCTTAAATTCCACATATGGGTGGAATCATATGGTATTTGTCTTTCTCTGAATTACTTCACCTAGCATAATACACTCCATTATAGAACATCTATTTAATTTCACCAGTCATCACTTCTTGGCCTTTTGGCTATGATCAAGTGTAATTTCACCAGTCATTTGATAGTTGTAGGAATATGAGGTTTTATGCTATTTTATATGTATTCGGTTTATTTTTAAAAACACTTCCTTGACGTTTACCTTGAACCACACTGTACTAAGTACTTTACATTCATTAATGCATTCAGTCCCACAGTAATCCCCTGAAATTTGCACCATCATTTCTTCTGTTTTAAAGATAAGGAAACTGAGGTTTGGAGAGAATGAGCAGCTCACACAGGTCTGCAGAAGAGCCAGGCTCTTCAAGTCAGCATCTTACTGTTTATGTGTCTCATCTTGTGGTCCAGACCAGAAGGTCCTTCGGGAAGAGGCTTTTTTATTTTGTGTTCTACATGGCACCGTCATAGTTCTTCGAACATATCTAAGTACAAGTAAGTATTTGTTGAAATTAATTGAATGAGTGGTACTTTTTGTTTGTTTTAAGGTAGGGAAAACTTGGACATGTTTCAAGGTATCAAATATAGGCCAATGTAGTTACTGAAAATGCCACAGAGGAATGTATTAATGGATCATGATCAATTCATCAATAAGTTTATTGACTATCTTTTCCTGCCTAGTAATAGAAAGACAAAGTAGCACAGAGCTCACATGAAAGCATAATCTTCTAAAAAAGATGGACATTTCTCCTCTGAGAGCACAGGGGCAAATAGACAAGGAGAGTTGAAGCAACATAAATATGCAGAGATAAATATAAGCATGAAGAGAGCTGAGGGCCTGCCCAATCTGTTATCAGAGCTCAGAGGAAACAATTCAGGAAATATTTTCTAGACTGTCAGACCTTATCTTTGCAATTTAGTAAAAACAGCAACTGAAAAATCCACCTGCTGACATGACTTTCATTTACAGTTAAGGTCTGGGGGCAGGAACTGGTTTGAATAAGGCCCTTGTTTTGTTGAAACAACTTAGTTGTTCCATATTGGAGTTCACTGGTAGGTCATATACTGATAAACCAGCAAGTTCCCCAAACTTTAAATGATTGCTGATCTAGAAATTGAAAAGGAAGTAGATTTGGAAATGGTCTGAAAACGAACAGTGAGAAATATTCTATGTCAGTTTTCAGATAAGCTTGACTGCCTATTAGCAACTCTATAGTCATTTAGTGAAGCTGAGCTATTGCCCTACAATGCTTTCTCTGCAGGGTCTTTGGAAAAGTGAGCTGAGAGTTCTGTATGGTTGAATGAGCTGAAGAGTAGAATGTCCATTGCCTATATGCCCCAGGATCATGTGCAATGTCCGGTTTTCCACCTGACCACACAGAAAATGAGTTGCCTATAAATTATTGTTTCAGTGTCGGCAGATAAAGTTATCTTGCAGCATATTTCTTTTATCCTGGGTAGAGTTTTTTTTTTTTTAATCTTTGCATAGTATATTTCTTTTTTTTTTTTTTTTTAGTAAATATTGGAAGCTTGGAATTACAACATCCCTCTACTTAGACTTTCTTTTTTTTTTAAAGAACATTTCCAATTTCTTGCTGCATTTCATGAGAGTCCTAATATCCTAATCTAGTCACAGTACAATGATTTTCATTTATAAAACAAAATTGCACCCACAGCACCAAATTAAACTATTTTTAAATGAAATCAGTGGTTAAAAAAATTAACTCTCCAAACAATAAAAATGTATATTTCCTATATATGTGATAACTAACATGTATTTAACAAATCAGTTTTTAGTGCCTATTTATGAATGTCCTAGTAAACTGTCACTACCATTCTGTGAAGGAGGTGTTATTGTCTTTTCTATTTTAAAGATAAGAATTGGGTTCCAGAAAGAATAAGTAACTTGCCTGTGATCACATACTAGTAACTGGTGGAAATGGAACTCATGCCCATTTTTTCAGGTTCTAAATCCTGTGTCTTGTCTTCAGATGGAGAAGTCCATATTGATTCACTCATTTTTCACTTACTCAAACATTCAACTAACATTTATGAGTGCTATGTTGGCTCTTGAAATACAAGGGCAAATAGGACATAATCCCTGCTCTGATGAAGCCTACGGTCTAATGGGAGAAGATAGTCAAATAAATAGGAAGGAATAATATAGGATGATCTGTGCTCTTGTTAGGAAAAATATAGGAAGTGATGAAATCCCCAGTGGAGTGGGGAGGAGGCAGTATAGGGTGGTTAGGGAAAGCTTTCTAAAAGAGGTAATTCCTAAGGTGAGACAGTGAGATAGAATAAATAAGTAGGAATTTGTAGTGGGAAATGGGGAACAACATTCTGAACTATGGGAACAGCATGTGCAAAGGTCCTGAGTCAAGGCAAATCATGGGTTGGAAGGTAAATGTTAAATGTGGCCCCTTCAGCCACTAGCTCAACACTGAGCGTTGGAGAGGTGAGGGAAACCTGAACAAGCTGGATCTTGGAACTAAGACCAGTCTTGGAAGATTTCTAAACTGGGAAATAGTGTGTTGTTTTATTACATTGAAAAGGTCACTCTGGCAGGAGTGTGGAGAATGGATGGGAGAGAAAGTAAGACTAGCATAAGGAAGGACAATTAAGAAGTTATAATGATGAAAGAGGTGATTGATAAGAGTGGCCTGAACTGGGGCACCTGGGTGGCTCAGTGGGTTAAGCCTCTGTCTTTGGCTCAGGTTATGGTCTCAGGGTCCTGGGATGGAGCCTGCACTGGGTTTTCTGCTCAGTAGGGAGCCTACTTCCTGCTCTCCCTCTGCCTGCCTCTCTGCCTACTTGTGATCTCTCTCTCTCTCTGTCAAATAAATAAATAAATAAAATCTTAAAAAAAAAAAAAAAAAAAAAGAGTGGCCTGAACTGCTGCATAGTGAGTGGCCACATCTAGGTAACTGTGACAATTCCATTTGGAGAATGAAAGACAGACCTGCCTATGCACTCTCTGAGGCTAGCAAAGCAACCAAAGGACTCCAGGTACTTAAGACAATGACAACAACTACCAGGCCCCCAGTTATGTAAATTCCACTCAATAAGCAGGCGACTTAACTTGTCTTTGAATTGATTGACCCACACTCCTTGATGGTATTTCCCCTCCCTGGTTAAAAGCATGCTACTGATATGCAGTAGATATCATAGCCACTCTGACTGGTTTTATTTGATTGAGTTGTAGTTATCTGCGGATTAGACAGATATTGATTCATGTCATGTTCTGTGCCTTGGATTCTCATCTAATCAAAACATTGCCAAAACATTGTCTCCTAAATGTGAAATTACTCAGTGAATAAATCATAATGTGAATTTTTCAGGCAAGCCCTGCAGAAATGAAATTTAAGTAGGAGAAATTACAAAAGGAATAGGGCAAACAATTGCTATTCTGAAGATAATCATTTACATTTTCCTGGTACTTGGCAGTGGGGTAGCAAGGTGGCAAAAAGAAGGAAATGCAGATTGGGAGAGTCTACTCAATTAACGAGGCTATCGTTTGCTGCTCTTTACAGAGGATAAAATCTCACCTGTTTAGCATGGAATACAAGACCTTTTAGGATTGTTCCTTGCTAGTCTGTTCAATCTCATTTTTCAAACACACATTTTCCTCTTCTTGGAATGCTCTCTCCTTGTTTACCTGTGGATCCAATTCCTGTTCACATTACAAGTCTTCACTAAATATTACTTCCTTTCTGATGGCTTTTTTGCCTTGGGCCATCCCCACCCACCAAATTCTTTTCTTCCTCTGCATTCCCATTGTACCCTGTCTAGGCTTCCATTACAGCATTTGTGTGTTATGGATATAATATGCAGCCTCCTCATTTATTCACAGCTCCATATTTGTAAATTTTCCAAAAATGTATCTCTAATCTGCAAGTCAATACTTGTGGACCTTTCATGGTCACTTGTGGGTATTTCACAGGAACAAAAAATTTGAGCCACTCATTGTGAATGTTCCCAACTGAGGTGACACTAGCAATGCTTTGCCTTCTTGTTTCAGCTCCCATACTGTGAACAAGTATCCTTTTGTTCATGTAATTTGTAATATATTTTCACATCTTTGTGCTTTTTGTTGGTGATTTTATTGTTCAAAATGCCCCCCACCAGTCATAGTGCTGAAGTGCTGAGTAGTGTTCCTAAGTACAAGAAGACTGTGATGTGCCTTAGGGAGAAAAACACGTGTATTACATAA